>CM022953.1:39546637-39634997 GCA_012931725.1 Litsea cubeba | reverse complement strand
TAACACTCGTAAGTACACTGGAAACCTGCAAGTTCATACTGCAGATGGTGAAATGCTTCCCATAATAGCTGTTGGTGATATTTCCTACCCATTCCCTCTGAAAAATGTCTTCCTATCTCCTTCTTTATCTACAAATCTTGTCTCTGTTGGTCAACTTGTAGATGATGATTGTCATGTCTCATTCTCTAAATCTGGTTGTGTTGTGCAGGATCAGGTGTCAGGGAAAGTGGTCGTGAAGGGGCCTAAGTGTGGACGTCTTTTTCCGCTGCCTCTATCAAATCTTTGGAATAAACTTGAGTTTGCATTTCTTTGTGTTCCTTCTCAAAATAATTGGAGGCTTTGGCACAATAGATTAGGCCATCCAAATCCCAAAACTTTGTTATCTTTGTTTAGGACTGGTTTGATTAATAAAAAAATTGTTTCTTCTCATAATGTTGTGATGGATTGTTCTACGTGTAAACTAGGCAAAAGTAAGACTCTTCCATTTCCTATGCATGACACTTTGGCTTCTAAATGCTTTGATATTGTTCATAGTGATGTTTGGGATATTACTCCAGTACTTTCTCATACTCACTTTAAATACTTTGTCACCTTTATTGATGACCATAGTAGGTTCACATGGGTTTATTTGTTATGCTCCAAATCGGAAGTTTTCGATGCATTTAAAAATTATTTGGCTTATGTCGAAAATCAATTTCTACTTGCATCAAAATCTTACGATCGGATTTAGGGGGGGAATATGTGTCCCATCAATTTCAAAATTTGTTACAACAAAAAGGGATAATATCTCAGCGATCTTATCCTTATACCCCTCAACAAAATGGAATTGCAGAAAGAAAGAACAGACATCTTCTTGACACTGTTCGTTCTCTTATTCTTGAATCCTCAGTTCCAGCCCGTTTTTGGTCTGAAGCTCTATCCACCGCTGTTCATTTGATCAATCGTCTTCCATCCCCAAAATTAAATAATGAGCCCTATTTTTGTTTATACAACACTCAACCTACATATACAAATCTTCATTCTTTTGGTTGTGTGTGTTTTGTTCATCTTCCTCTTTCTGAATGCACTAAATTAACCGCTCAGTCTGCCAAATGCGCTTTTCTTGGTTATGCTTCAAATCAAAAGGGGTTTCTTTGTTATGATCCGGATATCAAACGTATTCGAATATCTAGGAATGTGGTTTTCTTTGAAACGCAATATTTCTTTCAGCATTACAGTGATTCTGCACCTTTTTTTTCTTTTTTACCTGATTTTTCTCTCGATACCTCTCCATCACCTCCTGTTAGGTTTAAACCGAATGTTGTCTATGAGTGACGGCATAAAATTGATGTTCCCACACTGCCACCCCCTTCAGATCAACCACCAGCACCTGATCCAGATCAACCACCAGCACTTGATCCAGATCCTCCTTAAGATTATGTTCCTCCACTTCGGAGATCCACTCGTCTTCGCCAAGCACCAACTCGTTATAGTTTTTCCCATACCTCTTTGCTTGCTACATTGTCATCTATCACCATACCTAATTCTTATTCTCAGGCAGTGAAGCAGGAATGTTGGCAAAAGACTATGCAAGCAGAAATGGATGCACTTCATGAGAATCATACTTGGAATGTCGTATCTTGTCCTCCATCCGCTAAACCTATTGGGTGCAAATGGGTCTACTCCGTGAAGCTAAAATCTGATGGATCACTGGATCGATATAAGGCATGACTTGTAGCTCTTGGGAATAGACAAGAATATGGTGTTGACTATGATGAGACATTTGCTCCGGCAGCAAAAATGACTACTGTTCGTACTATTCTTGCCATAGCAGCTTCTTAGTCTTGGCCTCTTTATCAGTTTGACGTTAAGAATGCTTTTTTGCATGGTGATCTTAAAGAAGAGGTATACATGCGCCTTCGACAAGGGTTCTCTGGTGCCAACCCTGGTAACGTTGCTCATTTACGGCGATCTCTTTATGGTTTAAAGCAAGCCCCTCGGGCTTGGTTTGAGAAATTTCGGGAAGCAATCATCCATCTTAATTTTCGTCAAAGTCCATATGATCCTTCACTATTTCTTCATAATACATCCGGCGGGATAACTGTGTTACTCGTCTATCATTTTAGGTACTGATGCCGCTATGATTCAACATCTTCAAGCTTCCCTTCATGAGTCTTTTCATATGAAAGACTTAGGGCCACTGACATATTTTTTGGGTCTTGAAGTTCACCAATCAGAAAAAGGACTAATACTTTATCAACACAAATATGCCAGTGATCTCATTGACATGGCTGGTCTTCAGAACTCCACCCCAGTTGACACACCTCTAGAGGTGAATGTCAAATTGAGTCAAGATAAGGGGGATCCTCTCTCTGATCCAACGCTGTATCGTCGGTTGGTTGGCAGTTTGGTTTACTTAACCATTACTCGCCCCGACATTTCCTATGCAGTCAATTTAGTCAGTCAGTTCATGACACATCCCCGGCATCATCATCTATCTGCTGTTCGGCGTATTATACGCTACATTATCGGCACTTCTACCCGTGGCTTATTTTTTCCTGCTGGCACCTCACTTTCTCTCACAGCATACTCTGATGCTGATTGGGCTGGATGCTCAGATACTCGACGGTCTACCACAGGATGGTGCATGTATCTTGGGGATTCCTTAATTTCATGGAAATGTAAAAAGCAAAATAAAGTTTCCAAGTCATCCACTGAAGCCGAATATCGAGCTATGTCCAATGCTTGCTCAGAAATAGTTTGGCTCTATGGCTTGCTTTCCGATCTTGGGTTTACTCAGAGTCAACCAACACCACTCTATGCTGATAATACAAGTGCGATCCGAATTACTGAAAATCTAGTATTCCATGAGCGCACAAACCACATTGAGGTGGACTGCCATTTTATTCGTGATGAATATGTGCGAGACACGATCAGTCTTCCTCACATCTCCACCAGTCTCCAAACTATAGATATATTTACCAAAGGCCTATCGAGACCACGGCATCAGTTCTTGGTGAGCAAATTGATACTTATTGACTCTCCAGCATCAATTTGAGGGTGGGTGTTAATGCACAATCAAGGCCCAAGTTCATGACCCACTTGTATAGAAAAGCCCAATCCAATTATATACATTAGACTAAGTCAAAACCGTGTACAGATGTTAGTTGATACTTTTAAGAGATTCTTTTACTATATTTTACAAGATTGTAGCCCAAGATTGGGCATTTTCTATCTATATATTGAGATGGTCGATCCTGAAAGGAGGTAACCAAATTTCATCATTCCTTTCGTATTCTCTTCTATCTTTATCTTTAAGAGATTGTCACTCTCATCAAAACACCCATTTTCGTTCCACACCCAGACCAAAGATTGCGACAGAGGAGGGAATAGAGAAGAAGATCTGAACCCCTCGGGCTCTGACGACGACACGAGAGAGACTTTTGTGCCACCATTGATTGCCTCTTCACCGCCCTCTGATCTTGTTGTCGACGGACAATCCTACCCATCGTAATGCCCAAGGCTTCCACAGCAATGGTCAGAACCAAATGAGGCTTTATGGTGATGGTTGTGTGCAGAATTATATGGTTGTGAGCGTGGTGTATTGAGTTCAGCAAATTTCAACCTGGATCCAATTGCTGATCAATTTATGTTTAGCTTTCGATTGTGAACATGATGAAATTGTGTTTCATCAATTTATGAATAATTTCATCGTGTTCAACAATTTAATGTTCGGCAAATTCTAGGGTAGTGAGCAAGTCTGGAATAAGCTTCTATTGCCATGGTGTGTAAAAGTTCTTTTCGATTTCATCATGGATAATCACCATTCATTATAGATTTTGGTTTACCTACGTATTCTCTGCCTATGATTTAGGATTTCAATGGATTTGGAATCGAGATGAGTTGAATTATAAAGGTCAGTTAATGGGTGGGGTTAGATTTTGTCACCGCCGGGGGGTGAAAGATAAAACCTTGAGATGTAGATGTGATAATGACATTCTTGGTATTTAAATTACTTTGGTGATGGTAAATGAATGCGCATCCATCCAGTCAAGCGCCATGGCGGAGCCAAGAGTTTTTTTTAGGGGGCAAATCGTAATAAACCATATTTTATATTTATAGATATAATATTAGTTATTAGATTTTTAAATTATTTTTACACAAGTTTTTATTAATATTCGAAGAGAAATCCTAATTTCTAATATACTCCAAACATTTTCCATTTTATTACTTTTCAAACCCTCTAAGCATTAAGATGCGAAAATACTAGGCCCACCACAAGGAATCTAAATGGGTCAAAATAACACTTTTAGGTCACATTTTGTAAACAGATAGGAGTCCTATCATCTAGAACCAAAGTATCCATGAACATGATTTTTTAGTAGAATTACAGGTTTGGTAAACAAAGTGGATTTCTACCATCCGTATAGGGCTGTCACTCCGGCCCTTTGACAAGGAGCCCCAGCCGCCTGCAAAAGCCCTCAAAGGTAGGGCTTCTTTTTTATCCTAAAGCCCGAGGGTAGGGTAGGGCCCGATTTTGAAAAGCCCATAATATTGAGGGCCGAGCTAGGACTTGATTTTTCCAGCCCGAAGGGGCTCGGCCCAGCCCGCAGTTTATTAAGTATTAATATAAAATATATAATACATGATATATTTATAATATATCTAAGCAACTTGGGCCTCTTGAAAATTATGTAAGACCCAGCCCCAACCAAGCCTTTCCTTTTCTCTATTTACAGCAATCAGAAATTATCTAAATGCCCAGCCCACAGTCACTTATTTGGGGCATTTTAGACTTTTATTAAAAAGTCGTAATTACCCCACATGGGGTAAACTGCAACGGTTATATTGAGGGGTAATGTGGTCTTTTGATCCTAAAAAACCCTAAAATGTCTCTCTATAAGATCTCTTTCTTCATCGTTGGGTAAACCTCACAGAACGGAAGTTCAAAGCAGCCTCTTCTCATTTTCGATCTCTCTCTCTCTCTGATCTTCAAGTTGCTATTAATCTTGCTATCAATTGAAACTTTCATCACTGAATGTTTATCTTGGTTGTCCAATCACCATTGGCTCAAAAAATCACCCACACCTAGCACTATGCATCACAGGACCTATTTTTTTAAATGATGAAAAATGGGCATGTAAATTTGTTTCCAAGGAATTGGAATACATGAAAAAAATTATTATAAAATGGGCCTATTTGTTAGCATGGAACATATCAAGATAAAAGCATCTAAATATAATTTGAAAAAATAAATTTCTTACATTTTCACGTGTAGTTCAAATAAATGTGGTAAAATGATTCACATAATCACATGCGTAAATGATGTGAAAATGACAACAGTAGACAAACGTTGTAAACTGAAATGCATGGGTAAAGCTTACATATGTAAATTGCATTGACGCATCTCATATGTAAAAGGCAAACAACACCTAAGTACAAAGAACCGTGAAACCTTTTACCATCCCGGTGAATGACAAACAAATGAGAACCTCATAGGCTCGAAAGGGAGTCAGATGAAATTCGACAGTGATTATGTAGTCTGAACAATACATGTAGTCATGCAAAGAGAAGTATTTTTTGTAAGGTCCACGAGAGGAAAAAAGCTTTTGTCAATGCCGATTCATAATACATGTAGTCATATATCTACAAAACCCCTTTCTATGCATTTTTTTCTAAAATGGTCTGTGAGTGCCGAGTCTCAACTTTTGTTCATTGAAATAGTTCATATTTGGTCCTTCCATGAGAAGAAGGATATATGACTTTATTAGAGTCTCTGTTTCCAATTGCACCTCGAGATAAAAACAGAGTAGATGATACTTAAATAAGGAGGGTAGATTAGGATTAGACTCCAGACGACACCATGACCTGCAGGAGTTGCATCTGTACCGACCATAATCCATGACAAGTTATTTTCCATCACACCAACACAGCATAAATCGCTTACATCTTGTTGGTGCTCAATAGATTGGAAGTCGATGGTGATGTAAGAAAAAATTATTTTATTTAAAAAAAAATTCCTCCTTTTGGCCCTGACCCGGCCCTAACCCTTGAGGGTAGGGCAAGGGCCTAAAAATTACAAGCCCACTATGAATGTCAAGGGCTTTTGCTTGGTTAGGCCCTGCCCGCGCATGTGAGGGTAGGATAAGGGCTTACCTCGACCCGGCCCTTTGACAGCCCTACATCCGTAGGATATGTGATCTAATGATCATAAGTTTTTTGCAATTTTCTCAAAATCAATAAAAATCAAGATTAGACCTTCAACCCATAGTCGTTTTTGGCTCTCTAGAAAATTGGAGTGGTTGGGATCGTGCAAAGGAGGCCCACAGGAATTTTAAAATTTTATATTTTATTGTCTGGACTTTTTTCGCAAATATCTTAAAATCCATAATGAATCAACATTTGAAAATTGAATCTCTAGCCGTGTGTAGTCTTCCAAACATTATGGACGGTTTGGATCATGTTTTCAGGGCCCACAACAACACAAAAATGAAAAAATTGGACTGCTAGAAAATCACATTTTTCTTGCTGTGGCAAATTAACGATTTGGAGTGTTTGTCCATATTCTCATGAAATATGATGAATCACATTGTCAAGTTTGGGCCCATAGCCATTCTAGGCCTTCTAAAGAGAATTAACAGTTCTGATTCTTCAAAAGGGCCCTTAGAATTTCAGAAATTGTGATCCAATGGTTTGGGCTTTTTTTGCAGATATCTTAAAATCCATGATGAATCAATGATTGATATTTAGGTCAATATCACTATAGCAGCGCCTTTCATCTCTTCCATTGGTTTTCAAAGTCTGAGGGGGAGGTTCGATTGTAAGAAAAATTGGAAGCTGGGATGTGGGTATTCCTTGCCACCATTTTCCACGACGCACCAAACATGGTTTAATGGCATGTTTGGTAAACAGAGAGGAATCCTCCCTTGAAACCATACTATCCTCTATGAGGATTTCTAACGAGAGGAGTCCCTGCATTCCAGGCTTGGAAAACACATAGGAGGAGTCACTCCTTGTAATTCAGGTATTTCTTTGCCTCCGTGGATTTGCAAAATTCGATGGGGGAGGTGGAGACGAAGGAATCAATGGAAGAGAGGATTTTTTACCTATTTGGGGATTTGGAAAAACCCCTATCACATTTCTTTCCTCTTCACCCAAACGTGGATTTTCTTGGAATCGAGGAAAACCAGATAGGATTCCTCTCCAAGAACATTACTCGAGCATGTTTAGTAACAGACGAGGAATCTATAGATCTGATGATTTTTCACTACCACTAGAACAAGAATTTCTCACTAAGGATTTGTATAGCTGAGAATTTCACTTGATATTGGTGTGTATCAATGCATATAGTTAATAAAAATGGGGTTCGGCAAAATCTTAACAAATGAAAATTTACATTCGTCCAAATCATTAGAAATTTACAATTGCCAAACATGAGTTTTTTATATCTTTAGGAAAACCGAAAAGAGAGCTGCTACGTACACACTGCAAACTCCTCTTCACACACTGCATTTTTTAAAAAAGTTCCTAAACTACCCCCTCCCTCTCCTTCCCTCTCCCTATCAGCCAACCGCCCCCTCCGCCCAACCTCGCCACCCTCTGCCTGCGACCGACCCCTCTCCCTGCTCGTCGCCGGCAACTGCCCGCCCATCCTCTCCTTCTCCCTCTCCCTCTTTCCCTCTCCCCCTACCCCTCCCTGTCTTGCCAATGTCATTCATCTCTCATTCTTAGTCATTTGTGATTTTTAAGTAATGGACAAGCAAATGGTGGTTTTCAAAGATTTCAATAGCGACAAGCAAATGGAGAAGCAAATTAAGAGATGTAAAAAAAAATTGCCATTGAAGACGAAAGCTTGGCGAATTCGATTCGTTCGGCAACACAGGGCCGAGCAAACTCGATTTGTTCGGCTCTATATCGTCAAACAATCTCGATTTGTTCGGCCGCTCAGGGCCGAACATGTTATGGCGAGGGTAGTTTAGGGATTTTTTTTAAACGCAGTGTGTAGAGAGCCTTTTGCAGTGTGTAGGTAGCCACTCTCAACCGAAAATCTCTTTTGGTTTCCAAAAGTGACCCTTTAGTCTTTTCCTTGCTGTCACCTTGAATCCTCTTATGTGCTCATTCATAGGGGTGTTCATGTTCATGAGCTGGGTTTGACATGGCTGTGCAATAAGGTTACCCATGGTTGGCTCATTTAGTTATCAGTCCTGTACCCAAACCACGGGCTTGAAACAAAGGCCTATGCCCAGCCTCCTTTGCAAAAACAACTCTTCTTTTTATCCGAATGGCATTTGGATGGGCTGCATCTAGGTCCTTCTTGAGCCTTGTTGTCGGCTGAGTAGAGGTTTGGATCGGAGTAGAGGAAATTGTCAGGGGGATTGAGAGAGTAATTGGACTTTTCTCATAGTGGTACTGATGATTGCTACCTTCCGCTCTTTACAACTCGACTACCATATGTAGAACAATCCATTTCCAGCATATCTAGAAACAATCCATGATCATCATTCCTTTATTTCACCCTTCATTATTTCCGTTCAGCCCATATGAAATTGGTAAGCCAAACAAGTCAATGCCGACTTATCAATGCTTGTATATATATTCTGCCCGGCTCAACCATTCAGCTCATATGGATTTGGTAAGCAAATCAATGTTGACCTTCCGATGACTGTATAATCAGGCCATGATAACCTTCCTTATCAAGATTTGGTGTTGAGTTAAGGAGGGCAGAATTGGAGCCTGATGGCAGGCTTTGGAAGAGAAGGCTCTGGTTTTCTGGGAGTTTTTGCCGGTTCAGGAGCTCATGTTGTCGTTTTGGTTGCTGATCTCCAGCTAAACACCTTTTTCATTTTACCAAAAAGTCAACTCCACTTCCAAGCTACCATTAATTTCTGAGTGCTGCTACCTACACACTACAAAAAGCTTTCCAGACAGTGCATTTAAAATAAAAAGATTCCTAAACTACCCCTATCCCTTTCCTTCCCTCTCTTTTCCTCTCCTTGCTCCGGCAACCCCGTCAGCCGTCGCCCTTCCCTCTCTCTTCCTCTCCTGCTCCGGTAGCCCCCACCTGCCCTCATCCCCATCCCCATCCCCCATCCCCCAGCCCTACCCCCACCATCCTTTTAGTGTTGCCAAAGCAGAGGGAGAGGGAGAGAGACAGAAGGGGAGAGAAAGGGAGGGAGATGGAGAGACTGGGCGGGTGAAGGGGAGAGGGCTGAGGGCGGGTGTCACGTCCCCAAAATACAACCAGGGGAAAACGTGAAAAATAAGAATAAATATTCAATTTCCTGTGTTTAATGCAACACAAGCTCCCAAATATGGACCCACAAAAATTTCAAAACATGGTGAGTCAAATAGAATATTTGCGGAAGTATTAAATCAATTGGTATCATTATTAAAAATCAAACCAACACATAACTAGTTGGATATTTTAAGGTTAAAGTTTCCAAAACAAAATAACTAAATAAAATTAAGTTCGTTATGAATAGTTTGCTACTAAAATAGTCTCTATGATAAAAGTCACTCCGGCACAGACTCAAACGGCTCTTTGGCCATCATCGGCTCTCCACTCGGGTTCGTCAACTGGCTCAAACGCTTGAAACGTTTGACCCTCCACCGTCTCCTTGGTAGGGTAGGAATTCGTACCTATGCACCAATAAACAAAGTAAACAGCAAGCACGAAAGCATAATTCATAAATAAAATACAAGAACAAAGTGAGTAATGACAGGTAATGATCATAAGAGAATAACAATGTATCAATGACGAAAAGAACGAATATCCTAAATCCAATCTACACAATAGAGCAATACAATAATCACACAGAAGCAAAGCCACTACTTTGGGTGGTCAGCCCTAACTATAAAGCGGGAAAACCCGTTCGAAGGCCGGCGGTCATAAACCGGTTCGTAATCGTAGGCCGGATAAACCGGTTCGAAATTCGGATATTACAGTGTCCGTACACATCGGTGATCAACCGTCCAATCACAACTGCAGTTGTTCGAATATGACCCAATCGAAATACATATATATACATATCATAGTAGAATAGACCTAATGATCTTGTAAAGCTCTGACACAGAAACCTAAGTCAAAGTGAAGGGCTGGCTGCACAACATTCCACAATCAATATCAATAAATTATTCGAATAAATCTCTATAATTTCTCAATCGCTTGCCAAGCCACATCACGATCCATATCCAATCAATATAGGGTATGCAGCTAATAGACCAACATCAATCTCAATTATGTATGCAAACCCGAAGGTCAAGGAATAATCACAAGTCAATCCTAAGGTCAAACATAAGGTCCTGTACCCAACAACCACAAGAATCTCTAAATAGATAAAAGACCAACGCATCCTTTCTCAATCAATGGTGCATAGACCCAATTAAGGGTTGTCCAATAAAGATGGGTTGAGCTCGAATCAATTAGGATTTTCCCGAGGTCATACCAAGTACTAAACCCCACGTTAGTATATACCGTATGCCCGGACGGTATTTACTTGGTCCAAAGATCCAATTAATAAAGTATAAAAATAGAATTTTAACACATTAAAAACCAAAGATATCATTCAAAATTAATTTGAAAATAATAATGATAAATACCAATCTTAATTTATAATTTTAGAAAAACCCGAGGATTCTATAATATTTTCCAAATTCAACCCCTTTATAAAATGGGCCCAAGGATTTAATTTGGGTTCATTAAAATTATCATAGGCATTCTTCCTAAATTCTAGGAACTCATGGGCATGGTAGTCATTCTAAGAATCCAGTTAATGTTATGAACATCAGAACATGTGGACTCCCTTGTACAACGTGTCCAGGCCACAACCCATGCACACAACATCTTTCCTCATTCACCCCCACAGAACCTTCATCAATATGTGGCCTCCACTCCCTTGTACAACGTTCTGCACTTGTCCCTCCCTGATGTCCTTTTGTTTTTCTTTCTTTTAATGCATGTAAAGGTCAAACCTCCCCTACCCCATGTATGTCAACATTCCATTGATAATGGGCCTCACCAGATTATATGAAAGATACACTTGTCTAGTTGTCTTTGTATTCTGCCACTAGAGATCTTCCCCTTATATTATCTTTTTGTTCTTTTCAAAATACGTGCAAGCCCAGCCATGTATACCATGTACACAGTACCTCGTCCCACATCAAAAAAAATAAATAAATAAAATAAAGAAACCAAGAAGACTCACTCCCTTAATATTAGAACCAATATCACATAGTGTCGATCTAGATGCAAGGTCTCATCACAAAACAAGTAGAGAGAAGCAAACCTTAGGGCATAAAAAGGGTTTCTACATGCATCAAAACTTGAATCAACGAGAAACACAAGCATTAAATTTACAAATTATGGTTAAGCACTTGCCTGATGTCCGCGGTTGATGGAGACGGTCTAAAATTCCTATTGCCAAAGCCCAAGGTGCAATCCCAGAGAAAAATTGGAAAAGAGAGAATTGTGTGTGAAAATAAAAGGGTATGGTGTATAAATAGGAAATAAGAGTAGGAATTGTAATCTGACTTAAAGTCTAAAAAAATAATAGAGTTTGTTTTCTAAAAAGATAAGAGTTTGTATTAGAAAAGAATTATACCACTAAATTGGGCATGGGTTAACTATGGGTTAGGACACCTATCCAACAAGCCTAACTCACCAAACCTAAGCCTAACGTGGTCCCCACTTAGACTAATCGCGTATTTAATTAATATACAATCAATTATATAATAATTAAATAAAATAAAATAAGATATATATAATATCGAAACGTCACATTCTCCCCCCCTTTGGACATTTGGTCCTCCAAATGACTAGCATAACTCTGGAAAGAGAGGCAGGTACTGCTTCTTCACAGAGGTTAAAAGGTACCTTCCGCGACGCCTGTTGAATCATCTGCATTTTCATGGGTAAAAGCATACACCCTGCCTTGCTGGGGTTGATTCTGTTGTCCTTGTATTGGCCCAAGTTGCCTCTGTTGACCCCCTTGCTGCTGCCTTTGCTGACCCTGAACTTGCCTCTGCTGTGGAGCTTGTCCCCTAAACTGTTGATTCTGAGGAGCCCTAAATTGCTGCTGTTGCTGCTGCGGCGCCCAAGGAAATTGTTGACCTGTTTGTTGTTGTCCTTGCTGAGGCGTTATCCTCCACTGCTGCTGTGAAGGTGCATGAGATCCCGTTGTCTGAGCTGTTGATAACTGACTGCCCCCATTAGGACAATCTTTCATCCGATGTCCAACCTGCTTACAATGGAAACATGCACCAGTCTGTCTGTAACACTGTTCTGTCGGGTGATTCTTTCCACATCGCTCACAACGTAGTATTGGACTAGCTGTGGGTGGACTCTGAAATTTCTGTCGCTTTGAGTTATTTTGATCGTTCTGACTTGCCGACTGCCCTAATTGATTCTGCTGCATTTTAGCCTGTCGTTCCATAGCTCTTTTCTTCAGCGCACCCTCCGCCCAATATGCACTCTTAACAGCATCTTGAAATAGTGGGCGCTGATTATCCCCGATCATCATATAGATGTCGGCTGAAAGGCCATCAAGAAAACGCCTGATCTTTTCTTCTTCCGGGGTAATGAGCGTAGGCGCATATTTAGCCAATCTGATAAACTGTTGTTCATACTGTTGTACTGACATATCACCTTGTTTAAGATTTTGGAAATCCTTCTTCCACTGATCCTTGACATACTTAGGAATGAACTTATCCATAAATTCTTCAGTGAACGTCTTCCATGCATCTTCTTCTGTCACGGTGTCTGCTTGGACTACTGCTTTAACTGAATTCCACCACTGGAGGGCTATTCCTCGAAACATGTAAGCTGACAGACTAACTTTCTGCTTCTGGGTGCAACGAAAAACTGCAAATATCTGCTCGAGTTGTTCTATGAAATCGTCCGCTACCATGGGGTCTTCTGAACCATGGAATTCTGGAGGAAACCGTTTCCTAAATTTTTCATAAAGGTCATTCGGATCCACTACTTTCGGAGGCATAACTACTTGCACCGGCTGAGCTGCCCGATTTGTTAATTCTAGAATTTGGGCTTGAAATCCTGCCCGGTCTTGATCAGCTTGTGCTCTTTCAGCGGCTCGTTCTTCTTTTTCTCTCTGTCTTTGTTCAATCTGGTCAGCTTGCGACTGCATAAAGGCTTCCAAAAGTCGATTGAAACGGTCATCATTAGAGCTCGACCCACTTCCATTATTATCTTGCGATTGAGTTTCTTGGTGTGCCATTTCCTGCAAAAGAGTGTTAGTAATTGATTCCTAATAATAATCTAACAAACAACACTATAGACTTTGCCGTTAGCACGTAAAGCCTGTCTAACGAGATCGAAATCCTCACCACGTCCTAATTGTTTTTATCCAGTTTTAAGTTCCGAGAAACGTGCTGGCTCTGATACCAACTGTCACGTCCCCAAAATACAACCAGGGGAAAACGTGAAAAATAAGAATAAATATTCAATTTCCTGTGTTTAATGCAACACAAGCTCCCAAATATGGACCCACAAAAATTTCAAAACATGGTGAGTCAAATAGAATATTTGCGGAAGTATTAAATCAATTGGTATCATTATTAAAAATCAAACCAACACATAACTAGTTGGATATTTTAAGGTTAAAGTTTCCAAAACAAAATAACTAAATAAAATTAAGTTCGTTATGAATAGTTTGCTACTAAAATAGTCTCTATGATAAAAGTCACTCCGGCACAGACTCAAACGGCTCTTTGGCCATCATCGGCTCTCCACTCGGGTTCGTCAACTGGCTCAAACGCTTGAAACGTTTGACCCTCCACCGTCTCCTTGGTAGGGTAGGAATTCGTACCTATGCACCAATAAACAAAGTAAACAGCAAGCACGAAAGCATAATTCATAAATAAAATACAAGAACAAAGTGAGTAATGACAGGTAATGATCATAAGAGAATAACAATGTATCAATGACGAAAAGAACGAATATCCTAAATCCAATCTACACAATAGAGCAATACAATAATCACACAGAAGCAAAGCCACTACTTTGGGTGGTCAGCCCTAACTATAAAGTGGGAAAACCCGTTCGAAGGCCGGCGGTCATAAACCGGTTCGTAATCGTAGGCCGGATAAACCGGTTCGAAATTCGGATATTACAGTGTCCGTACACATCGGTGATCAACCGTCCAATCACAACTGCAGTTGTTCGAATATGACCCAATCGAAATACATATATATACATATCATAGTAGAATAGACCTAATGATCTTGTAAAGCTCTGACACAGAAACCTAAGTCAAAGTGAAGGGCTGGCTGCACAACATTCCACAATCAATATCAATAAATTATTCGAATAAATCTCTATAATTTCTCAATCGCTTGCCAAGCCACATCACGATCCATATCCAATCAATATAGGGTATGCAGCTAATAGACCAACATCAATCTCAATTATGTATGCAAACCCGAAGGTCAAGGAATAATCACAAGTCAATCCTAAGGTCAAACATAAGGTCCTGTACCCAACAACCACAAGAATCTCTAAATAGATAAAAGACCAACGCATCCTTTCTCAATCAATGGTGCATAGACCCAATTAAGGGTTGTCCAATAAAGATGGGTTGAGCTCGAATCAATTAGGATTTTCCCGAGGTCATACCAGGTACTAAACCCCACGTTAGTATATACCGTATGCCCGGACGGTATTTACTTGGTCCAAAGATCCAATTAATAAAGTATAAAAATAGAATTTTAACACATTAAAAACCAAAGATATCATTCAAAATTAATTTGAAAATAATAATGATAAATACCAATCTTAATTTATAATTTTAGAAAAACCCGAGGATTCTATAATATTTTCCAAATTCAACCCCTTTATAAAATGGGCCCAAGGATTTAATTTGGGTTCATTAAAATTATCATAGGCATTCTTCCTAAATTCTAGGAACTCATGGGCATGGTAGTCATTCTAAGAATCCAGTTAATGTTATGAACATCAGAACATGTGGACTCCCTTGTACAACGTGTCCAGGCCACAACCCATGCACACAACATCTTTCCTCATTCACCCCCACAGAACCTTCATCAATATGTGGCCTCCACTCCCTTGTACAACGTTCTGCACTTGTCCCTCCCTGATGTCCTTTTGTTTTTCTTTCTTTTAATGCATGTAAAGGTCAAACCTCCCCTACCCCATGTATGTCAACATTCCATTGATAATGGGCCTCACCAGATTATATGAAAGATACACTTGTCTAGTTGTCTTTGTATTCTGCCACTAGAGATCTTCCCCTTATATTATCTTTTTGTTCTTTTCAAAATACGTGCAAGCCCAGCCATGTATACCATGTACACAGTACCTCGTCCCACATCAAAAAAAATAAATAAATAAAATAAAGAAACCAAGAAGACTCACTCCCTTAATATTAGAACCAATATCACATAGTGTCGATCTAGATGCAAGGTCTCATCACAAAACAAGTAGAGAGAAGCAAACCTTAGGGCATAAAAAGGGTTTCTACATGCATCAAAACTTGAATCAACGAGAAACACAAGCATTAAATTTACAAATTATGGTTAAGCACTTGCCTGATGTCCGCGGTTGATGGAGACGGTCTAAAATTCCTATTGCCAAAGCCCAAGGTGCAATCCCAGAGAAAAATTGGAAAAGAGAGAATTGTGTGTGAAAATAAAAGGGTATGGTGTATAAATAGGAAATAAGAGTAGGAATTGTAATCTGACTTAAAGTCTAAAAAAATAATAGAGTTTGTTTTCTAAAAAGATAAGAGTTTGTATTAGAAAAGAATTATACCACTAAATTGGGCATGGGTTAACTATGGGTTAGGACACCTATCCAACAAGCCTAACTCACCAAACCTAAGCCTAACGTGGTCCCCACTTAGACTAATCGCGTATTTAATTAATATACAATCAATTATATAATAATTAAATAAAATAAAATAAGATATATATAATATCGAAACGTCACAGCGGGCAGGGAGAGGGAGAGGGCGGGCGGAGGCTGCCGGCGGCGGGCGAGAGGGAGAAGCAGAGGGAGGAGGGATTTCATGTGGGGGCCGATGGCGAGCGAGGGGAGAGAGGGGAGAAAGGGGGAGATAGGGAGAGGGACGGGGTTGCCAGAAAGGGGGAGATGGGGAAAGGGAGAAGAAGAGGGCGGGGGGGGGGGGGGGGGGGGGGGGCTGCCGGTGGCGGTGGAGAGAGACAGGGAGAGGAAGAAGGAGAGCGAGAGGGATCGGCGTCGGGCGGGGGCTGCCGGTGTAGGGAGAGGAAGAAGGAGACGAGAGGGATGCCGAGGTGGGCGGAGGTGGTCGGAGCAAGGAGATGGAGAAAGAGGAAAGGAAAGGGATAAGGATAGTTTAGGGTTTTTTTTTAGATTTCTTTTTAAAAAAAATACATGTGTGGAAAGCTTTTTGTAGTGTGTAGGTAGTGAAAGTCCGGGATCCTTACCCTAGAGGGGGTGAATAGGGTGAGCTACACTTTATGACTAATTATGACCAATTTTAATTTCTTTAAAATAAACTAGTCACCTGTGATGATTAAACAAACAATATATGGAAGCTTAAATAAACAATCACCACATTGCAATCACCATAACACCATCATTTATAGTGGTTCGGCCTCAATGCCTACATCCACTACCGGCTTTTGATCCAACAACTCATCGGATTTTCACTATTTATGCTTTTTCAAAAGGCTAAGCAATGAGCTCTACAATATGCTTTTCAAGGCTAAGCAATAACCTTACAATGTTGTTTTTCAAGGCTTAACAACAACCTATACAAGATGCTTTTCAAGGCTTAGCAATAATATTTACACAATGCTTTTCTAAGGCTAAGCAATAACATTTACAATCAAAAGATTTTTTCTCTAGAATGTGTCTTCACAAAACACTCTAAGAGATACTATTAAGCTCAATAAAAATTGCCTCTAAAATAGGCGGATATGAAAGTGTAAATCAACTCACACAACACACTATGAAATGTAAAGATGAATGCTCATGAAGTGTGTGTGTGAAAAACTTCAATCAAGTTTAAAATAAAGCTCAATCAATTTATGCTTGAAGCAATTAAAAGTTTAATGCATATAAAAAGATTTGACTGAAGTGTAATGCAAATCACATGTTTAAAATGCAAACTTGTTAATGATTTATGAAAATCAAAATGACACAAGTTGTATGAAATTAATTATATCTAACATGTGATGCATATTCAATGTTGTTTTAAAAAATAAAGTAATTTAACTAAAGTTCAAATGAATGAAAACAACAAAGATGATTCAAACAAGTTAAGGAAACATGTTATAAAATAAATCAAGGGATTTTTACCAAAAAAGTGTTGCAAAACAGGTATATGCTCATTTTAAACAGAAATACATTTATATATCCATTTTGGTGTTCGTACAGCGTTTTTAGACGCTTTTACCCTTGCTGTGCGAACGACATCGTCCTGGAATTATAACTCTAGCAGCTCAATCGAATGATTTCGTTTTTCTTCTCTTGGCCATCTTTCTCCTCTCCTGCCTTTTCTCTCTTTCTCCTCTGCTTCCTCCTCTCTCTTGCCCTCATCCTGCCTATTTGAAGGTCGAATAACTCCCTAAATCAGTTTAGAGAGAGAGACATCATCGATTGGATCGTCAGGTATGTTGTTCATCTTATTCAAATTTTGAGCTCAAAAGCCCATCGAGGGCTCGACCCCTGAGCCCCTGCTGTACTACGCATCTCACAGCAAAAAAAACCAGACCTGCATTGTATTGCATCGTATTCGTTCCTCAGGAGACTTCCATCCATTAATGGCAGATCTACTTCCATCTCTTTCAGATCTCTACTAGTCTCCACTACTTCCTCAAATCTCTTTCAATCCTCCACTCGAAAAGATGCCTCGATTGAGGGCATTTCGTCCTTCAAACGACAAGATCGTGAAGATCCAGCTCCATCTGACGCATCCATGGCTCGTCATGGCAGACGCATCGGATCATGTATCCGTATGGAACTGAGAGCATCGCCTGGTGGGTATCTTCTTCTTCTTTGAATTTGTCTCTTTCTCTCTCCGATGCAAGTTGTTGATTTGATTGATCATTTGTGGGTTCTTGTTTGTAGGTGATTTATGAGTCGAAAGCTGGTGGCGTAGATGAGAGGCGTTTGGTTGGGGCAAAGCTGGAGAAGCTCGCCGAGGGCGAATCGGGTGAATTCTCTGGATTTTGTGATCTGGGTCATTTGGATTTCGAGGGATTGTGATTTGATTTTTTCGGGATTTACAAAATACCCAATTTTCCCCTTTCTCTACCTTGATTTTGCTGAGACCCAAAAAAAGAAAATCCGTTTTTATGCTTCTTTTTTTTTTGGTGTCAGAAAAACCTGTTAATGTTGAAATATCAAAATCTCTGAGTATAAATTTGAGTGTTCAATGTCTTTTTTTAGAAGCCGTAACTTCTTAGAGTTGTGGAAATATGGAATTCTAACTTTATTGTTCTTATACAAGTATAATTGTATTAAAGACTATGCTTTTAGTTTATATGACATGCAGACAGCCCTAGTTGTCAATGCTTAACACATTTAGGGCCTAAATTATGAGTCCTTAAACATTGTGCGATGCATAAAGCATTCAGCTTTTCTAAGTGCACATATATCCATAATTCAAAGGTGCTAGATGACCCTTTTCAATGTGGAATGAGGGGAACCTGGATCTTAACATGTAATGAATATTTTGTGCTCCATCAATATTGTATGATATGGTCATTTGGTTTTTAGAGTGTCTTTTCTTTTAAGCAAGGGAGCTAAGTTGTTTGACTAAACCTTTTTCCTCCAATTTGCGTGGTTGACAGAACCCAGAGGGAAACCCACAGAGGCCATGCGTGGGGGAAGGTATTGCTGTTTGCATGATTTCATCTATTCCGTACATGTCACTAGCTTCTTGTCACATTATGCTGAAGATCAGCCCATATTGGGCTGGACCATGGTTGCTGAAGTGTTAAACAGGTCAGCTTTTTTGATGATGATGTGCGTTTTTGGCAACTTTGGCACAATCGCTCTACAGCTGCTGAAGCTCCTTCAGCTGTCCATCAACATCCCTCTGCTTTTAGCCCTCCTGCTTCGTCCACTAGAGGAAGGCATTTTCTTGTCATCTGTTGTGAGAATAAAGCCATATTTTTGGACTTGGTGACAATGTGTGGCCGCGATGTGCCGAAGCAAGACCTTGATAACAAATCTCTTCTATGGCAAGTCCTTGCTCCATATTATTTTCTTGTCAGTACTTATACGGCTTGTTCTTTTTCAATGAAAGTAACCATTCAAAAAAAAGTCCTTGCTCCATATTATTATCTCATTAAAACTCAGAAACACATATTTTCGATAAAAGAAATGGAACTACAAAGCAAAATGGTTTCAATTTAATGGAAAAAATGCTTTATGCTTTAGCTAGCAATGTGCATAAATGGAAATCATCAAATGTTTCATGACACATGAAAGAAAGTGAGCTGACTTGAACAGTCTTGGTATGGACCCTCTTTTTGGACCTGATTGATAATCAATTTTGGGTTTGGTCCAGTAGGTGGTACTCCAATCATGTCTGTTCCCAAATACCTGTTTATATGTATAATATGTATAAAAATGACAAAAACTCTTGTGAAACTATATTAGTTTTCCTTCCAAAAGTAACTTACAAAAACTATAGTAGGACAAGTACAGTGTTTGTGAATTGAACTGTGACCCTAAACACCCTAGAGAAGCTGCCTATTTTCTACCACCAACCCCACCCCTCCACCCAAATACCAACCCACCCACGATCCTTTTTTTTTCTTGGTTGGTTGTTTGAGTTCGAACACATTTTCTTAAAGCACTTGTCATGCTGGATAGCTCGGATATTACCAGCTGCCACTTCAATCTGCTGCAAAATTCTTAAATTTGGCGAGAGATATAGAATCTTAACTTGTGTGATGTCTATTGTTCTTAAGGCACTTGGTCAATGTTGTCAAGAGCACTGTTGGGAACTTGGGATTTTCCTCCTCATGGTTTCAATTGCTGCTATCAAGTAATTGGGATAACCGTTTGGACAGATTCTTGATTTCCACCTACTTGGGATCCTATTGTTGAGAGAAATGGAAAGTGTGTTGCCTTCTGGAAAAAAAGGTTATTTTTCCTTATAGGAAATGATCACTCTTATTATGTCTACACTCGATGCAACAAATGAATGGTCCGTCAAGGAAGACATGACCACGATGATGGGCAAGGGTTTTGTTATTTCTGCTACTAAAATGTGGGACTTGGATGGTTGGATTTGAGTTGACCTACTTGTAGTACTCAGATTGAATTGGTTCCATACATGTTTTGATAGTTTGGGAAAATAATTGCTTAATACGCCTTTGCTATATTTAAATAGACAAATTATTAAGAAACTTTTAAGAATCAAAATTCAAAATGTAGGAAAGATAGGCAATACTATTGTATATTTTTTTTAAGAATGAGAGGCTAACATGAATTTTTTAATATGAAAGGTGACACTTATGTGTCATTTTAACTGATGTGTTATGCTCTCACAACTTTCCAGCTCTTGGTCTTACCAGAAAAGCATATGAGTGAATCTTTGGGTCTTTTTCGACTTACCGCAACTTTCCTCTTATTTGGGTCTTCATAGTTATTTAAATTCCTTAATAGAACAACATGGACGAGTGATGTTTCTCCTCTCTATCTGGTTCATGACTTACTATCCTGAATCTTTCCTTGTTGTTTCTAGTATGGAGTTTCTGTCCAGATCTTCTGCTGGTGATGGACCTCTTGTTGCCTTTGGTGGATCTGATGGGGTGATTAGAGATATTTCAATGATAACATGGAAGGTCATAAATGGTTTCTTGATCTATTTATGAACTATCATTTCAATGGTCTAAAGTTTTTTTTTTTTTTTTTTTGTTGGAATAGTCCGATGCTCTAAAGCATATAATTTGATAGCTGAAAATTGTGCTCCACAGCTTGTTCGGAGGTATTCTGGCGGTCACAAGGGATCAATATCTTGCTTGATGACATTCATGGCTTCATCTTGCGAGGTAGTTCTCTCAGAATTTTATGTAATTATGTAATTATGACATTCATGGCTTTGTCTGTGAGAAATTGACGAATAATCTGATCAAGTTTGGCTGAAACAACCCTGCCTTTGGCTGTTTTTTTTTTTTCTTAGCCGAAATGGGGTGTTTTGGCTGAAATGGACCAAAATTTATATGGCAAGGAGGGGGAAGTGAGAATCACTTCCCAAGTACTGAGGGAAAGGAATCTGCAGAATTGCAAGGATTCTGCCTTCTTGTGTTTTTTTTTTTCATTTCGCAGTGTTCCTACACTTCCCATAGGAAGTTGAAATCCTCTCTATCGAGGAAATGGTTTCATTTTTTATTCTTTTACACGTAGAATAAGTGTCGCACAAAACTAAGGAAGAGTGAGCTAGAGGAAAAATCTGAACAATTTTCCTGTCCCGTAATCCTCCAGGTGCACAAGCACACCTTAAAATGCACATTTGTATAATGAGGATTCCACTCTGCTGAATTCCTTTTTCATGCTGGTGGAGAATCCCACTCTCCAACCCACCATTGGATTTTGTTTTCCTCTCGATTACAAAAAATTATGCCAGACTGTCTTTTCTTGGCAAAGTATCATTGCACCAAACTGTGGAAAATTGAGTTGCAGGGATAACCAAAGTCGTTTTCTCTATTTTGGAACTCTTGAGTTATGCAAATGTGCCTTTTCTATTGGATTCTTAGCTACTTCTAGTAAAATGGGAACATGGGAATATTCGAATGGCACGATGCCAAATGCACCCTTAGGTTGTGTTCCTACAAAGCAATGTAGATATGTTTTCAAAAACCTATTAATAACTTCAGTTAGACAGTTGGATGGGGGTGATATGTATTTGTTTTTCAAGAACTCAATTTTTATCTTCATTTTTAACTACCTATGTATTTGATTCTTATGTATTCTAATGCAAACAAACATGCTCCTCTTTTCATATGAGCCAAAACTCAGATAGTTTCTTAAATACTTCCCATAATAAGAGTTAGAAAATTGGAGGTGACAACACCATTCCACTTTTTTATTGAAGGAAATGTTTATCCCGCCTTAAACTACAATTCCGTCCACCCCACTTTCCAATTGCTTACGCAACTACCAGGTGTTGAACAAACTACCATCTATAAAGAAAATGTAGTTCTTCTTAATATTAAAAGTCACATGATCCACATTACAGATCATGGAATCCCAAGTCAACAGGGATCTTATTCTATTCCTTTAATTTAGTGATTTGATACTGTAAATACTCATTGTATATTCTCCATCGCTTGAAGTCAGGGATTTTTGCCTTGTAATCTCTATTTATACACATAAAGAGAAAATAGCAAATGACAAGAAGATTTACATCTTTCTCAACAGTGCCACATAATTTGAGAGAGACATATATCGAGATGATCAAACTCTTTGATGCTCATTGCCATCTTTAGGACCCTCGAATTTTCGATTATTCTCCTGAAATCATCAGAGCGGCTCTCTTGTGCCAAATCCTTTACATGGCTGTCAATGGGATCACAGAAGTGAGTAAGACTGTAAGAATACTAATGAGATGATTTTTTTTCCATGGGTTGAACTGAACTCATGTCATGACATTCACCAAATTACATCAATATAATTCTCATATTATGCACTTTATTTACCCCTTTGTGTGTTTCTCTGATTGAAGAATGATTGGGATAAGGTAAAGCAGATGGGAGAGCAGTATCCAAGTGTAATTCCAAATTATGGTCTTTATCCCTGGTGAGTTCACCTATCACACATGCAAGGAATCATTTTGTTTTATGGGTCAACTCAGGTGGGGCACACTATAGAAATGGCCTGGATTGAACAAGCTGTGCGAATTTGAAGTGGTTAAATTCTCACCCTTCAGACATCTATCGAAGGTCGGATTTTCATAAAATAGACTCAACACCTTTGAATCTAATGAGTGCTGTTTCTTCTCAAGAATCATTGATGAAAATGATCTGTCTTGGAAATTTGACCGTCTATGGTGTTGATTGTAGACGACGTAAGAAGAGTATGATGATGAACAACTTAGATTGGATAGATATTTCTCTTTTTTTTTTCTTGCATACTAGGCTTCAATGAATGCCTCATCTCTTTCAAGGTTCATTTCACTGGATTGACACTTGACAGATGAAACCCCTTAATTAAGGCTTGATTGGATTGAGGGAAGGTAATTGAGGGAAAGAGAGACCAGATTTGTGAGAAGGATGTATAAGATTTTTAAAGAGTCAACTGAAAGATATTCTATCCTTCTGTGAGGTGCCCACCTTTCTATTGGTTAGGGCCCACCCATATGTGACCACATGTAGCCCTATTAACAGATAAAAAAATATGGAGCATTTAGAATTTCTATTTGATTCATGAGATTTTAGAAATTCAGACTTCTGAAATATCACTTTTGGCCTTTGAAATTGTCCAAATTCCAACTTACCTAATGTTGGGTTGTACATGAGGATTTGGAAAATCTTCAGGGGCGTGGCACTTGGAGAATCTGCAATTCATTCGAGGAAACAAGTCCTTAATATGTCTGCCTCACTAATTCACATCCACAGTTGGATTTTCATGAAAATAAAAATTCAACACTTTGTGATAAGTTGCTCAAATATTTAGCCTTGTTTTAACTATCTATATAGGTTGGCTGGAAGTGAACCTTCACCTACCCTGCTGGCTGTTGAGATCCACAGCTCTTAGTTCTCTCCCCCCCAGTCTCCGGCGAGGAGGGAGCCCCGGCCGGCAGCCCGAGGTGGAAGCCCCGGCCGACTGGCCGGTCTCCCTCCCCCTCTCCCTCTTTCTTCTTCCCTCCCTTTTTATTTTCTTTCCCTCTTCTCCCTTTCTCCCTTCCTCTTCTTCCCTCTCCTTCCCTCCCCTACTATTCTTCTCCCTCCCCTTCCCCCTCCCCATACCAGTCGCCGGCGGGGAGGGAGATCGGGGTGCAGCAGGGGTTTCCGCCCGCTTGCGGTTTCCGCCCGCCTGCGACTGGGAGGGGGAGGGGGGGGGGGGGGGGAGAAAAAGAGTAGGGGAGGGAAGGAGAGGAGGGAGAGAGGGAGAAGAGGGAAAGAAAATAGAATAGGAGGGAAGAAGAAAGAGGGAGAGGGGGAGGGAAACCGGCCAGCCGGTCGGGGCTTCCGCCGCGGGCTGCCGGCCGGAGACTGGGGGGGGGGGGGGCGCGAGATGAGGGAAGAGGGTGGGAGCCGGAGGAGGAGGAGGAGGGAGGAGGGGTAGTTTAGGAAAACTCATTTTTTTATTTTTTTTTGCGGTGGGAAGAGTAAAAATCGCGGTGCCAATAGAACTCCCCTAAATCCCCCTTTATTTTTTTCAAAATATTGCAGATGTTGAGACAGCACTTTACATGGACCAATCCATCCAATCATGGTCTTGTTAATGGGCCAGGATGAGAATTTTCTGGGCAATCCTTCATCCACAATGAGGTGTCCATCATATGGGCAGAAAGGATTGTCAAACAATGGGCACTACATGTATGTATTGAATTGCCAATTGATCTTCCATTATTTACCACATGGGCTACGTTCATTTCAACCATCACGTGGTATCTGTGCGATACGATATCTTAACTGCATGACCGGTGACCATCTAATTAAATGTTGAATAAATTCTAACACAGTTGATCATGTTTTCTGGATTGAACCACTCATGATCAACCAATAAACAAGCAATGCAAGAGGAATACCGGAAATTTATGCAGTTTGCCAGTGTCCCTATGTCCCAAGTGATGATAAAAACTATTTCTATTGCATCTGAGAAATCAAGGTACAAATTTATTCGCATTTCACTATCCTCAAATAAGAACACTTGTATTTGGTAGAAATTATCAAAATATTCTTAAAAATAACAAAGCAAATGTCCCTATTCAACTGAACTACAACCAGGGACCACAAAATACAAGATATTTACCACGACACTAAGATGAAAGTAGATTACAAATGTTGACTTAATTCATGTTCATTTGAGATTTGAGAATCCAAAAAGAGAAGGTAATAGAAAATCAGGCCGGTAAGAGACTTGAGTCTTGAACAACTAATCCAGGAGAAACTTTCAAGGCTTGAAGTTTTTTTTCATATCTTCATTTCTTATGCTCCTGCTTGACCATCAGCAAGCAGAATGCTGCAAGGCTTGAAGTTGTTTTTCATATCTTCATTTCTTATGCTCCTGCTTGACCATCAGCAAGCAGAATGCTGCAAGGCTTGAAGTTGTTTTTCATATCTTCATTTCTTATGCTCCTGCTTGACCATCAGCAAGCAGAATGCTGCAAGAGAAAGGTGAAATAACATAGATAATATATACATGGAGAGAGAGAGAGAGAGAGAGAGAGAGAGAGAGAGAGAGAGAGAGAGAGAGAGAGAGAGAGAGAGAGAGAGAGAGAGAGAGAGAGAGAGAGAGAGAGAGAGAGAGAGAGAGAGAGAGAGAGAGAGAGAGAGAGAGAGAGAATTATCATCGTTTGTGAAACCATTAATAAACCATACCTTATTGAATTCTCTGGTGATCAATTTCAATGCATGGGATGTGGGATATGTTGCCCAAATCCTCTCCTTTTTCTTTATCGAATTGCTCCATTACAAGTGGACACCCGGCGATCTTTAACTCTTCGAGTGTAGTGAGGTGTTGCAGCTTTGGTAACTGCCTCAACTCATGGCAGTAACAGATGTTGAGGCTCCTGAGTGACTTGAGTTGTTCAAGCTCATCAAATAGAGACCGCAATTCAGTACATGTAGAGACATTGACAGTTTGTAGTGCTTCGAGTTGCACCAACCCATCTGATAGAGACCTCAGTTTAGTACAGGTTGAGATGTAGAGATTCCGGAGTGCCTTGAATTGTCCCAAGCCATTGAGGAGGGATGTCAACCCATAACAATAGTTGATCCTTATAGTCTGGAGTGCTTCAAGCTGCCCCAACCCCTCAGGCAAAGATTTCAATTGAGAGCACTGGGAAATGACTAGAGTGTGAAGAGCTTTGAGTTGCCCCAACCCATCAGGCAGAGATGTCAATGCACTACAACGGCAGATGCAGAGAGTGTGGAGTGATTCAAGTAGTCCCCATCCATTGGAGGGGAGCGACTCATGAAATGTTTCTAAAATCTCCAAAGTCTTGAGAGCGAAGAGGCATGGTATTGGCTTAGAGAATATCCCTCTTACATTGCCTCTGAGAGACAAATCTTCAAGGATTGGGAGTGGATTACATGGCATCCAAATAACTTCGCCACATGCGCCAATAACTACTTTCCTTAAAGAATTAGGGAGGTAGCTGGGCAATGCCTTGAGTTTGTGGCAATTGAAAATTGATAACTGACTGAGAGATGGCATTACCTGTCCACATTCCTCTGTCAACCTCCATTCCTCCCAATTCAACATTGAGTCAAAGTAGAGGTGTTCCAGCCTTGGGAACACATTTCCTTTCACTCTATCATCACCATTCCCATAAAACTCACTGCCCACCGCTCTTACATCATCAGCTCCATATATTTTCAAGTATTTAAGTGCATGCAATTTTCCAAGACCTGGAAGTAGTTTACACTTTTTGCAATCCTTCAGCTCAACATCAATTAGACTGGAAAACACTGAATCCTCCAACCAACTGGGGAACTTTGAACCCGCATAGTTTAGTATTTGCAATTGTTTTAGGTAAAAATGAGGTGGTCTAAGGCCTTCAAACACACTTTCCATCCTTTCCATCTCATCATTTCCTAGCATTATCCACTTTTCGTCCATCTTGTATTCACAATGTAAAGACAAACTATGAAGATAACACTTCTTATCGAGTTCTGCTTCTCTAGCCTCATTCAAAGTCATTACCCTCTCCAAATTTTGTATTTCTAAATTTCCTCTAAGAAGGTTGAGATTTTTTAGTTCTCTAATTTTACATCCTTCGTCACCATCCCCCACAAGGAACTTGCACAACGTTCGAAGGGAAGTCAGCTTTCCTAATCCTTTTGGTAAAAATGTGAGATCACGAGTCAATTCAATTTCAAGATGTCGCAATTTAATCATTTTGCTTATACCACTTGGCAGTATGCAAAGTCTTCCACAATCATTAAGTTTCAGAGTTTGCAAATTACAGAGTTCAGAAATAAATTCAGGCAACTCCACGATCTGTGATCCACACAAGCTGAGATACCTTAGATGTTTTAGTTTCCCAATTAAACTTGGCAGTTTTTCAATAGAAGTTCTACTTAAATCCAGAGCTCTAAGAAATCTCAGATGACTGAATAAACTATCATGCACTTCCTTAATTCTTGATGGTCCGAACAGAAGGAGTGTCCGCAATCTTTTGCACATTAGAGATGGAATGATTGATGCATCATAGTTCACAAGTAATGATATATGATGGCTGCTATCAGAGCACAAGTTCGAATTTCCAATTTCCTTGATACAGTAATCACTAGCTGTGACAACTTTTGCAAGATCGTGAACAAGATCATGCATCTTACATTGAATTATGTTTCCACTGTCGTCTTCCTGTGCATCTTGAAATAATGACCGCGTCAACAAATCATCAAAATACTTTTCACCAATTTCTTCAATCTCTGCTCTTTCAGATTTGATGATACCATGAGCCATCCATAACTTGACTAATTCATCCTTCTTTATATCGTGATCTTTTGGAAACACTGAGCAAAATAAAAAACATGGTTTCAAATGGAGGGGCAACTTATAATAGCTCAATAAGAGAGCTGGCAACATGCCTTCATCCTTGGGAGTTTTCCATTCCCATATTTCGCTTTCTAAGATGAATTTCCAATCTAACTTTTTCTTTTCATGGCGTAAAAGACTTCCTACTGTCACTACAGCAAGAGGTACACCTTTGCACTTATCTACAATTTCCATACCTACCTCTGTCAACTCCTGGCACTTTTCCTCTTCCCTTCCTTTGAATGCTTCATATGTAAATAGCTTCCAACAATCTAAATTAGACAAAATGCCCAAATTATGAATGTGGGTTGCTTCCATTACCTCTGCAACTTTACGACTACGAGTTGTGACAACAATTCTGCTTCCTTGTGCAGCACCATTGAGTGGAACCTTTAATTTTTCCCATTCTAAATGATTTTCATTCCAAACATCATCCAACACAAGTAAAAATTGCATTTTACCAACAACTTCATGAAGACTATGCTGCAAAGTGTCAAAGTCTAGTATCTCGCATGAAGACCCACTCATGGATAGAATGATTTTTTTTGCAATCTGATTAAGGTCAAATCTATCAGATACATAGACCCATATTATCTTTTTGAAATGTTTTATCACTCTTTCATCATTGCAGACTAGTTTAGCGAGAGTTGTCTTGCCCAATCCACCCATCCCTACTATCGAAACAATGGAAAATGGCTTCTCCTCTTGACCATTCGCACAAACCAACTCATTAACTATACTCTCTTTATCCTGATCTCTGACAAAAATCTTTGTTTTATCAATTAATAAACCAGTTTGTCGTTGTTCTATGTCAGAACTTGACTTACCTTCCCATGTATTACCTTCATTAAAATTGAAAGCACTCTTCTCGATTGAAATTTTATTTAGTCTTTCTGTTATTTCCCTTATCTTATGTCCAATGTCATGCCGTGATTCAACCTTCTTGAAACATATGCAAGGAAAGAGTAAGTAAGGACGCACCTTCTTGCGAATATGAATATCACCTTTATCTCTCTGTGATCTGAAAGCATCTGTTCTCCACTCATCTAGTATGTCCTCGACCTCGTACGCCACTTCTTTAAGCTTCCCTAACCAATCTTGGACCGCCTTTTTCGTCACTTGCTGCCTCTCAGCATCCTCCAGTACAGCTTGAATGGCTGTGAATGTCCTAAAAAGTTGTTCGAGCTCTTTCTCGACATCTGTCAACAATCTCACCTCATCTTTGGCCAGGTCATACAACTCTCTCAAAACAAGTGATACGAGTGCATTTTCCATGCTATCTTTCAGTAACACACAGAGAAACAATGAAAGATCTTTGAATGTAGAGCCACTTCACTATGTTGTGTGTTATATTTGCAATGGAGCATAGCTTTAAGAAGGAACCTTTCTTGGCTTGCTGTAAAAGAATCAAGAAGGAAAAATGATCACCTACCAGAGAAAAAAAAGTAGGAAAAAAGCAAATAGTGCCAATTGACCGAGTATATTTTAGTTGTCCTACCTGCTACCTGTATTAGTGTATTATGTGGATGACATTCTAAGTAAAAGTAGAGGAATTGTGGGGTCCTTCACTCCTTGCTGGTGTTTAAAAAACCCTTTATAAGCATCCACTTGATCAAAAAAACCTACTAAACTAATCTGTTTTGGGCTTCTTTTTTTCAGGATTGGACCAGTAGTAAAAAATATGAAATACCACCAGTGACCAGTATTTTGAAAATAACCGGTCATAAATGCTGATCTTTCCTAAATATCCACATTGCATTGTTAACAGGATAAATCAGAAATAATGGAAAATGAGACTAATGTGATATTATAATGGTAGTAACACGATTTTTATTATGATATTACCTAAAATCTCTATAAATTTTGAATTCATATACTTCTTAGCATTTCCATTTTCCACAACAGAGTTGAGACAGGATTTGATGATGATGCACTTTTTTAGCCTTTAGGCAGGCCCTCAGTTCAGCTAAAGAGGGTTTTTTTTTTCCGCCTTAAATCTCTATAGTTGGAAATCAGAGATATGTTTTATACAAACTATGCTGAAATGGCTAGTGGCTACAATGGTGATAAGAAAATGAAAACTTCTTAAAAACCTGAGAACAAAAGGTATTTTTATGTTTTTTAAATATCTCACTATGCAGTCAAGAAAGTTATTGGATATTCAATTTTCTGTAGTTTCAAGAAAAACACGAGAAAAAAGGAAAGAAACAAAAAAAAATTTTATTTTATTATTTTTTTTCTGGTAATGAGGAAATCCTAACCCCACTTTCTGGGAGCAGGGCAAACCCCAGATACACGATCCCACCTGCAAGAACCGTGTATCAGTTAAGCCGGGACTCGAACCTAGCACGTCTAGTTCCTAAGTTGGAACGCATGCCAGTTGAGCTACCTGTGCGGGTTCCTTTTAATTTTCTTTCTTCTTACAACAAAAGAAATTTTTTTTATAACTTTTTTGTCTTTCTGATGGGTTTGTGCTTTGTTTAAGACCATTATAGAAAGTTAACTGGATCACTGGATCACAATTCAGGTTTATCATCCTTCATTTTGCGATCTGCCTAAATGGTCCCAGTTTGCTAGTGGTCAATGAGATAATTCATAGTTTTGGGATGCTAGTGTAGATATATCTATTCATTTTAATTTCCAAGTGAGACCAAATCTTAGATCTAATATTTCAAGATGCAAATAGGATGGACATATTTCAATCCAAGTTGATTTGCAACCTGGATATCAGATTTATGAAAACTTGGGTCACAATCAAAGAGGATCAAGATTCTAACTCGTGAATGAATTGAATCCTAAATTAGACTGTTTGATATGGTTAACCACGGACCTGCAATCTAGACTAGTGTGATCCATATAGCTAATCGCGGGGTAGTATAGTAATACAGGTTAGTCTGGATCAAGAAGCTAAAAGTTCTTGATATTTTGATGGATGATATCCTCACCAATTTTGACAGAAAGATACATGGACATTTTGGATTGTTTTTTCTTCTCAAGATTTTAAGAATCTTATATATGTAAATCGTTTTATAAGCATGGCATCAGGGGCACCTTTATTGTTAGTCAATACGCTCCACTTGCATGGAAGTTGCTGGAGTGGGTGCCTGTGAAATTGTGACTGCTCTTTTGATTATTTGTGTTGACCAGAAATACTCAAATCATATTCTTATAATGGAATCTTTATGGTAATCAATTATATAAAATTTTAAGCATGACTAAACATGGTGTTTTTATATGGTATATTTTATTCCTACCTCTGCTGGCATTTTAACTTTTGTGGAAGAAATAAGCGTAGAAAGGAAAGACTTTCGTTGCAATTTGATAGATGACCCAATAATTTAGACTTTTGCTGATCTAGAATCCAAGTAGATGAGTTTAGTACAGCACCCAAGACAAAGTGGAAACACATGGAAATGGTTGGTAGTATAGACATTTGTACTGGGTTATTACCAGTTCCAACTTTCAAGTGCTTAGCTTGGTATGCTCAAAGGCCTGATCTATGTTAGATAATAACACAGCAGCAACACTTTGGGCCAACTCTTCTAATTTCTGCTTAAATCTTATGGTTTCATTAGAAAATGGCCTTTCTAATCCCAAGGGTTATTGATTGTGTGAGGAATGAAGGATCAAACAATGAAAAGGTTGTCTGCATGAAAAGAAAAGGGGGAGTGATCATTTGGGGCCTGTTTGGAATTGAGTTCTTCATATTTCTAAAGAATGGTTTTCTGTCAAACGGGCTAAAAATGAATGCTTCAAAGTGAAGATTCACCAGGGGCCACAAAATAACATCCCATTTGATAGGAAATGGTTATGCATCCGGACTTGTATTCAATTAGATCTTAGAAAGGTGATGGTCACATCTAGATCTCCACTTTAGACCCTTCATTCCTCACCTCATCGATACTCACCTTTACATTGAATTTTTAGGGGTCATTTGGATGTAAAGAAAAAATGGTGAAAGCAAGTTGAGAAATATTCCCACATTTATAAGTAGAACTGTGGACAGTTTTCTCTTCCTCCATTTTCTCCTCGTCCTAACAGAACAAAAGGAATTCAATGCAAATAACGCAGATGGCTCATGGAGAATGTCATGTGCAGTAAAATTATGAGAGTCCCAACTTTAGACAGTTTTCTACACCTTTATTCTTGTCTAACAACCCCTTATGATTTAATTCTCTGGGGTGAACAGTGGACAACCATTTCCACTCAGAGGGTAGGAATAGGAGGTCCCTTGTATATATCCACCTTTCCTTCGCTCTCACACCTTCGATATAACCAATTTTTGAGCAGACCACATGTATTCATTACAAATTGGGAGCCTTCAATTGTCATTTGCTAGCTATGAACAGATGCTCAAGAAAGCAATACAGTGACAGTCCACCTCACCAATCGCCACAACTAAGTCCAAATATGGAGCCTTATCCCATGGCGAGCCCCTTGAAGTACCGACAAGACAAAACTGGAAAAAGCCCGACTATGGTTTGAATCCCTTCTGCCTCGAGAGTAAAATGTGCTTCTCCCCAACATATTACACTCTTTTTATTTTATTTTATGATAAACCCCAACATATTACACTTGAATGGGGAGATTAGATTAATAAAAGAAAGGAATATGGAGAAGAACGAAGAATTACTTGATGGCTTTCTCTCTTAATATCAGACCCTACATTAATCTGTATATATAGATGACTGTTACAATGAATATTAACAGCTAATGTGGTAGAGCGACGAGTCATAGGACAGCCTGCCCAATTGGAGTCACAAAAACTGCTCAAAGTGAGTGAAGTTGATGAAGAGAGCATTATGCCTTTTCCAGGTGTACTTTTGAGATAACGAAGCACTCGTGTGGCTGCGTCCATGTGAGTAGTACGAGGATCCTGCATAAACTGGCTTAGAATCTGGACTGAATAGGCAATATCAGGTCTAGTAACTGTGAGGTAGAGGAGACGTCCCACTAGTAGACGATAAGCAGAAGGATCTGATAAAGGTGCACCATCAGTAGAAGTCAAATGAAGGTGTTGTTCCATGGGAAAGGCAGAAGGCTTAGCACCAAGTAATCCTGCATCTTTAAGAATGTTTAACGTATATTTGCGTTGACTTAAGAAGATGCCTTGCTGGGAGCGTGCAACCTCAATGCCAAGGAAATATTTGAGGCGCCCAAGATCTTTAATGAATAAACTCCATGCAAGAAAATGTTTTAGTTGCTGAATTGCAGAGGGGTCATTGCCGGTAACAATGATGTCATCAACATACACCAAGACATAAGTGGAAGAGTGCCCTGTCATCTTGGTAAACAAGGAGTAATCTGTTCGTGACTAGGAGAATCCGGCATGTTGGAGAGTTCGAGAAAATTTTGCAAACCATTGGCGAGAAGCCTGTTTCAAACCATATAGGGACTTATGTAGTTTGCAAACTCGAGTCTCTCCCTGTCGAGAAAAACCAGGTGGAATCGTCATGTACACCTCTTCATCCAAATCACCATGGAGAAAGGCGTTGTTGACATCAAGTTGATGGAGAGACCAGTTCTTAATATAAGCAACTGAGAGTAGTGTCCCTACAGTGACGAGCTTGGCGACAGGAGCAAAGTTATCATGGTAATCAAGCCCTTCAACCTGTGTGAAGCCTTTGGCATCTAAGCGAGCTTTGTATCGATCAATTGTGCCATCGGATCGATACTTGATTTTATAAACCCACTTACACCCAATGGGTTTCTTGTTGGGTGGTAAAGGGGTGAGGCTCCATGTGTGGTTGTTTTCAAGGGCAACAAGTTCTGCAGTCATAGCATCACGCCAGTGTGGTATCTTAACAGCATGAGAAAATGACTTTGGCTCTTCATTGGAGGATATGGCAGAAAGGAAGGCTCGATGGGCACTTGAAAAGTTAGTATAGGTAATATACTGATCAAGGGGGTAGAGGATACCAGCCTGGTTGGAAGCCATTGGAGTAGGTAATGCAACATTAGTGACTGCCGAACAATGGTAATCTTGAAGATAGGGTGGTTTACGTCGTTGTCGAGTGGAACGAAGGACAGATAGAGGAATGGTGATCTTAGGAATTTCTTCTTGAAGTGATGGTGTTGGTGGATTTGTCTGAGCCTCAACAGGTGCATTTTGAAGAAATTCTTGTTGATCAATAATGAGAGGGTGCTCTGTTTGAACATGAGGTAGTTCAATAGGAAGTGAAGATGGATTTTGTGTGGTGGGTGCAGATGGAGATGGAGATGCACAATCGTATCATGGATGATCCTCAATAGGTTGTGGAATGACTGGTGAGGGTGTTGGACTGGAAACAACATCGTGGAAGGGAAAGATAGTTTCATGAAATACAACATCTCTAGACACATAAATGGTTTTGATTTTGACATCATATATACGGTATCCTTTCTGGGCATAGGGATATCCAACGAATACTCCGGGTTTTGCACGTTGGTGAAACTTGTGTTTGATGTGTGCATTGTGGGCAAAGACTAGGCAACCAAATACACGAAGATGTGAATAGAGAGGTGGCTCATGAAACAATATCTCATGGGGCGATTTGTTTCCTAATAAAGGTGTGGGGGTTTTGTTTATTAAATATGCAGCAGTGAGTATGCATTCTCCCTAGAAGGAAAGGGGCAGGTTTGCCTGAAATCTTAGCGCCCGGGCAACTTCTAGAATGTGCTAGTGTTTCCGTTCTACAACGTCATTTTGCTGGGGTGTGTACACGCAACTGCATTGGTGGATGATACCATTTTCAGAAAAGAAATCGTGCATTTCATTTGACAAGAATTATGTTCCATTGTCAGAACGAACTTGTTGAATCTCAGGAAGAAACAAGCCCCCATCACCAGAAAACATATGTTGTATCTGACAATGGAATTGGGTTTTCACCATGTCAAAAAAAGATTTTAAATAATACTTTGTGTCTGACTTAAAACGCATGAGGTATACCCAAGTACATCTCGAGAAATCATCCATGATAGTAAGAAAAAAACGTGCACCACTCATAGATTGCTGAGAGAAAAACTTCCTCAAATGTCAACATGAATTAATTGGAATGGTTTTTCAGATGAAATGGAACTGGTAGGAAAACTTAACTTAGTTTGTTTTGCCTGTGGGCAAATATCACAAACATATTTATTGGAACAAGAAATTGAGGGAACATTTTTAGCTAATTCAGACAATCGGTGATGAGAAGGGTGTCCAAGCCACCAATGCCAAATGTCAATGGTGGGTGTGCTTGTGATGAGATGTGCAGAAGGGATTTTAAGGTAGTAGAAGCCGCCATGTGCACTACCCAGTCCAATCGTCTTCTTCTCAGACAGGTCCTGAAACACACATCGATCATGAAAAAATGTCACTGAATATTGGTGGGATTTTGTGAGTTGACTGATAGATAAGAGATTGAACCAAAATGAGGGTATATGGAATACATGATCGATTTGAAAAGTTGGAGAAAATTTTATAGTTCCAATATGGGTGACTTGTGCATGGGAACCATCTGGTAACTAAACATGAGTGGAGCATGACGAATATGAGGAGAAATATGATAAAGAAGAGCACATGTGATTGGAGGCTCCAGTGTCAATTGATCTGTATATATAGATGACTGTTACAATGAATATTAACAGCTAATGTGGTAGAGCGACGAGTCATAGGACAGCCTGCCCAATTGGAGTCACAAAAACTGCTCAAAGTGAGTGAAGTTGATGAAGAGAGCATTATGCCTTTTCCAGGTGTACCTTTGAGATAACGAAGCACTCATGTGGCTACGTCCATGTGAGTAGTTCGAGGATCCTGCATAAACTGGCTTAGAATCTGGACTGAATAGGCAATATCAGGTCTAGTAACTGTGAGGTAGAGGAGACGTCCCACTAGTAGACGATAAGCAGAAGGATCTGATAAAGGTGCACCATCAGTAGAAGTCAAATGAAGGTGTTGTTCCATGGGAAACGCAGAAGGCTTAGCACCAAGTAATCCTGCATCTTTAAGAATGTTTAACGTATATTTGCGTTGACTTAAGAAGATGCCTTGCTGGGAGCGTGCAACCTCAATGCCAAGGAAATATTTGAGGCACCCAAGATCTTTAATGAAGAAACTCCATGCAAGAAAATGTTTTAGTTGCTGAATTGCAGAGGGGTCATTGCCGGTAACAATGATGTCATCAACATACACCAAGACATAAGTGGAAGAGTGCCCTGTCATCTTGGTAAACAAGGAGTAATCTGCTCGTGACTAGGAGAATCCGGCATGTTGGAGAGTTTGAGAAAATTTTGCAAACCATTGGCGAGAAGCCTGTTTCAAACCATATAGGGATTTATGTAGTTTGCAAACTCGAGTCTCTCCCTGTCGAGAAAACCCAGGTGGAATCGTCATGTACACCTCTTCATCCAAATCACCATGGAGAAAGGCGTTGTTGACATCAAGTTGATGGAGAGACCATTTCTTAATATAAGCAACTGATAGTAGTGTCCCTACAGTGACGAGCTTGGCGACAGGAGCAAAGGTATCATGGTAATCAAGCCCTTCAACCTGTGTGAAGCCTTTGGCAACTAAGCGAGCTTTGTATCGATCAATTGTGCCATCAGATCGATACTTGATTTTATAAACCCACTTACACCCAATGGGTTTCTTGTTGGGTGGTAAAGGGGTGAGGCTCCATGTGTGGTTGTTTTCAAGGGCAAAAAGTTCTGCAGTCATAGCATCACGCCAGTGTGGTATCTTAACAGCATGAGAAAATGACTTTGGCTCTTCATTGGAGGATATGGAAGAAAGGAAGGCTCGATGGGCACTTGAAAAGTTAGTATAGGTAATATACTGATCAAGGGGGTAGAGAATACCAGCCTGGTTGGAAGCCATTGGAGTAGGTAGTGCAACATTAGTGACTGCCAAACAATGGTAATCTTGACGATAGGGTGGTTTACGTCGTTCTCGAGTGGAACGAGGGACAGATAGAGGAATGGTGATCTTAGGAATTTCTTCTTGAAGTGATGGTGTTGGTGGATTTGTCTGAGCCTCAACAGGTGCATTTTGAAGAAATTATTGTTGATCAATAATGAGAGGGTGCTCTGTTTGAACCTGAGGTAGTTCAATAGGAAGTGAAGATGGATTTTGTGTGGTGGGTGCAGATGGAGATGGAGATGCACAATCGTATTGTAATATCCTGAGTACTTGGGCCTAGGATTGGTCTGGCCCAGGTAGCGTTTTAATTATAGCTTGGCCCAAGTTGTAATGATATTTGAGCCAAGTTATAATGCAAATAGAAGTCTGGACTTTTAGTATGACTTAGAAAGTATCCCACGTGAGAGAGAATTGGGAAAGAAGAGAGTTGTAAAACAACTCTAGCAGGAAAGTTTGAAAGTGATTGGAATTCCCATCTCTCCCTTTATATATGAGAACCAACGACCCTTTGTGATATTCTATTCATTGGAGAAAGTCTGAGAATCTTGTGGATTGCAAATTAGGAGAAGAAGGAGAAAGCGGTTGATGTCAAGTTCGAGTTCGAAGGAAACAATTGTGTATAAGAGGTGAGTGGATCTTCCTAAATACCTTGATGTTTTAATTAGAAGATTGATGTTGGTGCATGAATCTGTTGAATTGAAATTCTGTAGTACAGTAATGGTTCCTGTATCTATGGGTTACACTCAAACTGTTGGTCTTGGGTCTGATATCATCTCGACTGTGAAGAGTATAATGCTAGAGATTTGATAACTCTTGTTTCTCCTTGAATTGTTGAATTTTGTGCAATATACAGAACCAGATGCCTGTCGACAATGATACAGAGTGATATAAAGGAGTTGTGGGACCCATCTATTGATCTGATTAGTGATCAAGACCCCACATCTGTGAGAGGAGTGGTGGTCGACCACTGTGTGGATGAGCATCTAAGATTTGAATCAGTGGAACCCACTGATCAATGTGTTCCAAAGACTTCAGGCGTGAATTGAAGACAAATCAGCAGATTGTCGTTTCTGACTTGTGGACCCCACGATGTGGTTTGATTTGGAATCGGAACCCCACATCCTAAAGGGGACACATGGTCGACCCTTGTGTAGTTGATCATCTGGAAGTTGGACCAGTGGGACCCACTATCCAGGGAATTCAAGAAATCTCAGGCGTCTTTTATTGTGGAAATTGTTTTGGGTTTGTGGACCCCAGTACATGATCAAATAGTGGATCAGACCCATTGGCAGCGTGCATCAGTCTTGGGCGACACATACCTAGATGGCTGATCTTGATTACATCTAGTGGGACCCACTGGATTGTACATCAAGAAATTAGAGGCGTGAAACAGTTATGTTCATAGGCTCTGTATATGTAACTGTGGCCTGAGTGGAATTTATAAAGGACAACCTGGACTTTATATGTGTTGAATACTAATCTTTTTACTGAGATTAATCAAGGCCCTATGTAGATTAGGAATTAATTATGTAGACTATGATCAATTACATGATTATGATTAATTATGTAGACTATGATCAATTACATGATTATGATTAATTATGTAGATTGTAATTAATTACATGAGTATGATTAACTATGTAGATTGTGATTAATTATATGGACAGTGAGTAATTAATATTGAATATGGGACACCCTATACCAATCAATTCTAAATATGCCTAGATGGGGGCAATGATCAATCTGAATGGTGTTAGGGTTGGGTCCATGCTGCCATGCATGTGCACTTATTTATATTAATTGCTGTTTATGTTTTCGGTTGAAATATAATTATGAGATACAATGTATTTGGGTTTCATATGTTGGACTGGTGTCCGGATGATGGATGGCTTCGGGCCATGATGGCCGGTATAGCGGCGGGTCCTTAATGGACGTGATGAGCCACTTTGATGGCTGGTCCTTAGTGGACGTGTCTGATGAGACAGGGTCATGGTGACCGGTATACATGTATACGATGAGGCCTTTGAGGCGTGGTGTTGTGCATAGGCACGGAATGTGTGTGAAAGAATCTAAATAATACTTGATTATTGATTTAGACTTGTTAAATCATGTGATGTTGTATTTATATGATTTGTGTAATTTAGGAATATTCATTCACCAGTAGTACTGATGTTGTGGACGGGACAGAGCGGAACGATGATCAGCACGTGAATTTCAATATGCGTGGCTGACAAGAGTGCACGAGAAAAGATATATTAGTAGATAAAAGGATTAGCATGGTTTAGGAATATTATTTGATGTTTTAGTACACCATTGATGCAGATCGAACATAGTAAAGTTTGAGTAGTTACAACTATTTGATTAATGAAATTATTATTTGTTTTTAAATGCCAAATGCTTATGTGAATTATTTGACTAATGCCTGGTAAATATTATCCAAGTTATCACGATCCAGAGATCTGACAGGGCCCCAGGATTTGGGTCGTGACACGTATCGTGGATGATCCTCAATAGGTTGTGGAATGACTGGTGAGGGTGTTGGACTGGAAACAACATCGTGGACGGGAAAGATAGTTTCATGAAATACAACATCTCTAGACACATAAATGGTTTTGCTTTTGACATCATATATACGGTATCCTTTCTGGGCATAGGGATATCCAACGAATACTCCGGGTTTTGCACGTTGGTGAAACTTGTGTTTGATGTGTGCATTGTGGGCAAAGACTAGGCAACCAAATACACGAAGATGTGAATAGAGAGGTGGCTCATGAAACAATATCTCATGGGGCGATTTGTTTCCTAATAAAGGTGTGGGGGTTTTGTTAATTAAATATGCAGCAGTGAGTATGCATTCTCCCCAGAAGGAAAGGGGCAGGTTTGCCTGAAATCTTAGCGCCCGGGCAACTTCTAGAATGTGCTAGTGTTTCCGTTCTACAACGTCATTTTGCTGGGGTGTGTACATGCAACTGCGTTGGTGGATGATACCATTTTCAGAAAAGAAATCATGCATTTCATTTGACAAGAATTATGTTCCATTGTCAGAACGAACTTGTTGAATCTCAGGAAGAAACAAGCCCCCATCACCAGAAAACATATGCTGTATCTGACAATGGAATTGGGTTTTTACCATGTCAAAAAATGATTTTAAATAATACTTTGTGTCTGACTTAAAACGCATGAGGTATACCCAATTACATCTCGAGAAATCATCCACGATAGTAAGAAAAAAATGTGCACCACTCATAGATTGCTGAGAGAAAAACTTCCCCAAATGTCAACATGAATTAATTGGAATGGTTTTTCAGATGAAATGGAACTGGTAGGAAAACTTAACTTAGTTTGTTTTGCCTGTGGGCAAATATCACAAACATATTTATTGGAACAAGAAATTGAGGGAACATTTTTAGCTAATTCAGACAATCGGTGATGAGAAGGGTGTCCAAGCCATCAATGCCAAATGTCATTGGTGGGTGTGCTTGTGATGAGATGTGCAGAAGGGATTTTAAGGTAGTAGAGGCCGCCATGTGCCGCCATGTGCACTACCCAATCCAATCGTCTTCTTCTTGGACAGGTCCTAAAACACACATCGATCATGAAAAAATGTCACTGAATATTGGTGGGATTTTGTGAGTTGACTGATAGATAAGAGATTGAACCAAAATGAGGGTATATGGAATACATGATCGATTTGAAAAGTTGGAGAAAATTTTATAGTTCCAATATGGGTGACTTGTGCATGGGAACCATCTGGTAACTGAACATGAGTGGAGCATGATGAATATGAGGAGAAATATGATAAAGAAGAGCACATGTGATTGGAGGCTCCAGTGTCAATAATCCAAGCAGAGTCTAATGCGGTGAGTGCTATACTTGCTAAGTTGGCTTGGCAATTGATGCTACCTGAGGAAAGCATAGCAAGGATTTTATTATATTGCTCCTGAGTGATGGGTAGTGAAGATACCAGTGCCCGTTCATCAGATTGTTGAGGCCTTGAAAAAGATGAGACTGAAAAATTCTAGTTCCTGGAGAGATTCCGCGACCGATCATTGGCAAAACCATGAAGCCTATAACATACATCTTTTGTGTGGTTGTTATAACCACAGTAGTCACAATGCAGATTTGGCCTTCCATTGCGGCGATTGTCCCTTCCGTTATTTCGTTGGCCATTATTCGATCGGTTGGATGAGTGAGAGGGGCGCCCATTATTGGTACTTGCATTTGCACGGTTTGGAGAAGGACTTTCAACATTGTTAGTACTTGCATTTGCTGGATTGACTGAAAGTGCTGTAGCTTCTGGTGCATTGACAGAAGGAGACGGAGAATGTATTTCTTGCTGTTTTTCATCTTGACGAACTAGAGCATAGATTTTTATAGCATTTGGAAATGGATCCATAAGTAAGATCTGACTGCGGAGGGCTGAAAATCGATCGTGGAGCCCTTGGAGAAATTCCATTGCACGATCCTGTTGCTGTTGAATTACACTTGTCTTTCCATGTCCACAAGTACAGGGCTTCACCACTGTAAGTGAGTTCAATTCATCCCATAGTGCCTTCATCTTTGTAAAATAAGTTGAAGCAAAGGTATCTTCTTGTTTCAAAGATGCAATTGATTGTTCGAGTTGATAGATTTTTGGTGCATTTGTTTGAGTGAAACGATCGCTAAGATCAAGCCAAATCTCTCTAGCAGTCTCGGCATATAGAATGCTTGCACGAATCTCACCCTTTGTAGAGTTGAGAATCCATGAACTTACCAAATCGTTGCATCGCTGCCATTGTTGCAGCTCTTTGATGTCATTTGGTGGTTCGGTAGTACCATCAACGAAGCAAAATTTATTCTTTGCGCGAAGCGCCATCGTCATGGCGCGAAGCCATGTGCTGAAGTTGTCTCCTGTGAGAAGTGGAGAGACGAGGACTGCGGTGGGATTATCAGAATGATGAATGAAGAAGGGATCGTTATTCGATCCTTGGTCATCGGTGCTGGGGCCTTCGTTATCTACCATTGTTTTGAGAGACGGATCTTTTACCGCTCTGATACCATAAAAGAAAGGAATATGGAGAAGAATGAAGAATTACTTGATGGCTTTCTCTCTTAATATCAGAGAAGCCTACATTAATCTGTATATATAGATGACTGTTACAACGAATATTAACAGCTAATTAAATCCCAACATTGTAGCTAACATAGCTATACAATGAATATTGACTGTATATTGGCAACTAACAAATCCCAAAATTAAAGTTAACAAGAATAAAATCTAGGCTACAAGCAAGGAAGGAAATCTCTAGATGATTTGATTTGGTCAAACTGGTGATTGCCATAATTGTCTCTAATAGTAAATAAAAGTGTGGAAAAGTGGGGTAAATCCCCCGGCCACAAATGGGTCCATCATATAAACTGAATAAATTGCAAAATAGTGGGCACAAATACAACATGTATGTATTAAAGTAGGGATGAAACTTCCATTATTTACCACATGTGACATGTGCATGTCAACAATCACATGGCATGACTGTAAAATATACAACTGTCTGATGAACAATTGGAAGAATTCTAACACAGGTGATTAAGAAAAAATTAAATTAAAAATCCTCAACACAATACATGTCATTTATGTACCATCTGGAATATGTGCATGTCCACCATCACACGACATGCCTGAGCAACACAAAACTGTCTAATAAGGAATCACCTGACAAATAATTAAATAAATTCTAACCCAGGTGAGGAAGATTATGCCAAAATTACAATGTTCAACTTAATACATGTCCATTCAAGATTTCAGAATCCAAAGAAAAAGAGAATAAAACAACTTTAAATAAAATTCCGGCAGATAAGAGAACTTATCAAAGAAACTTTGAAGTCTTGAAGCTATATTATTGGTATATTATCACGACCTGGTCCCGAGATCTGATTAACTCGGATAAACCCCAAGTCGCAAACTCATACTTACTCCCGTAAACTCGGAATTAACATAACGTTAAAACGAAATCCACAAGGGATATCGATCATATAAATCTGTCACATGTATAAAATTTGCGGAAGATATACATTGACTAAATAAAACATTCATAGTATACAAGTACGAGTTCTTTACCTCAACAGTAAAGTTCATTTACACATACTATTGTTCTCTTAAAGTCAACCACTGTATATTTACATATAATACAGGGGGCTTCTAACCACTACTCAAACTAATTAAACAAAAACCATTTCTGTTCACTTCGCGCTCCGATTCAAGTTCCTTCGATTAAACCTCCTCTGCTGATGGCACGGGCAACTGGCCTGCGATGTCATCAATAACACCGTGAACACGACGGTTCAACAATGTACATACAATTCTATGATAGCACATGGTATCATACTATCAATTAATAAATCAATTATATAAAAACCTGTCAATTTATCAATCTAACAGTTCTATACAAATTAATACAGTTCAGTAATGAATAGTGCCAATAGTGGAGTCAAGTAATACTAAGTACTTAAGACATTCGTAACGATATACCTTTCAATCTAATCACAGTGTATTACTCCATGCAGTTAAGTAATAATCATTACTTTATGACTACTATAGTAGAATTCATTCGTTTCATTTCATTTTATGTCTTCCAACGAAAGCAGCGAGTCAAGTAATCAATCATCATATTGATATCTACTATGACATTCATTTCAATTCTATTCAGTTCTTCCAACGGAAGCAATTCGGTGTATTTGTAACATAAATACTAATCAGTTATGCATTCATTTATATTGTCCCGGGCTCAAGTTAGAAGGGCGTACCATTCAAGAACCTGAAAGGACTTTCACTTTCAATTACATAATTTTGGTAATCATTTCCTTTCATAGCACCTGGCGGAAGGGGGTACCATTCAATTACCCAGGACTCAAGGATCAATAATTTATCAAATTAGTGAAAAATCTACCAGCATCTTGATCAGAGATCACTGGTACGTCCACGGAGCTCCGGAATGCTCCCACATCATCTACTGCAGTAGGAATCATTCATTTCATTATTACCTTTCGTGACTGTTCATTTTAGTGTTACCTTTAGTAACAGTTCATTCAATTCATTATCCCTACATTATATGAAGTTAGGCTAATTCTATACGAGTAGTCATTTGATTTCATTCAGTCTATACGTATAGTATAGCGATTCAGTTCAGCTTTATACGAGCCTTTCATTCCATAATCCAGTATATTATGTTAGTATAGCTCAATAATGAGCTTAGGGAATTACAGTATAGTGTTAGACTCAGGAATTAATGTGATTAATTCAGTAGATTAGTTCAATGTAGCTCAATAACGAGCTTAAGAACTATAATACAGTGTAGGGTTCGGAATCAATTCAACTAATTCAATATATTAGTTCAATTCATTAATTCAGTACATTATGTCAGTATAGCTCAATAATGAGCTTAGGGAAACATTATGTCAAAGTAGCTCACTAACGAGCTTAAGAACTATATAGAAGCAACTTCTATGCGGAATCTAGTCAAATCTTATTCAAACTTCTAAACCAAACAAATGAGTGAAATCCTCGTTACCCAATGCACATGCTATTTTTGATGAACATCACTTTATAGATTTATTTTGTGCATTCTGGAAACTTAATTTACACCTATGAAGGCTTAGACATTAAAAAAGATCAACCTGTATAAATTAAGCTTCAAAATAGGAAAATCAGAACTGAATATGAAACATTCTACAGTGTCGGTCAGCCAACAGCCCTACTTCGGCTGACCGAACTTAGTTCGATCAGATTTCCAGAGAGTAGATTTTATGTCCAATTTCCATCAGGAATGTTGGTCAGCTGTCGGCTGACCGAAGTCTCCATTTCGGTTGACCGAACTCGGTTCGGTCAGATTTCCAGAGAGTGAACAAAACGGCAAAATGCACGTCGGTCAATTCGTCGGTAAGCTGTCGGCTAGCCGAACTGCACCCAGAACTCATTTCTGAGTTCGGATTTTCTGAAGTTAAAACTTGGGGTTTTTGCTTCCTAAGGTCCTAACAAGTCCTAAATACATTATAAATCATAAACATGTAAGTACTTGCCTCTATGAAGATTAATTGAAGGAAAACCCCTTTGATAGCCTGAGTTTTGAGATGAAAACCTCTCTAGCCAAGCTTTACAACTTCAAATTGGAAACCAACTTGAGAAAGAGGAAGAAGATGAAGTAGCCTCTTAAAAAACCACTTGCAAACCTCTGCTTTGATGCTTGATGGAGATGAAATGGAAGAAAGAAGAGAAAAAGAGAGAGGAGGCTGTGCCTAGGGTTTGGAATGGATGGAAATGAGTTTGAAACTCATCACTTAGGCTTTATAAGCCCAGTTTTGTATTGAGCCCCTCCTCTTCTATCTTTATTACAATTCAAGTCAAATGAAGGGTCACTTAACTAGTTTCTCGTCGGACGAGTTCGAGTCTCTTATGAAAGTTGACGTACTCGTCAAGATACACATGTTGGTATCAAGAGTTTCCGTATTCGACGAAATACGCAAAAATTCGTATTTACATAAAAGTCCTTCAATTCCATTGTTTGAGTTTAAACTCCATTTAATTCATGTAATGAATTCATTCTCATTCCATTTAGTCTAAATCATTCACATTAGGCTACTTCAATATCATTTAGCCATAAACCAATGTTAGCTTAATTAAACATAGTTAATTAGCCTTAATTCCAATTAAGTAGAGTTAACCTCAATTAACTCGGGACGGGGTCTTACATATATCCATTCTTCTGCTAGCAATCCAGAATGGTACATGAGAAACAAGAAAGAGAACAAAATATATGGAGAGATAAAGTACTCATTGTTCAAAAAACCGTTCATAATCCATACCTTATTTAAACTTTTTGGCCATCAATCTCAATGCATGGGATGTGGGACATGTTGTAGCCGTTGTCTCCTTTCTGTAGCTGCTCTGTAACAAGTGGGCACTTCCTGATCTTTAACTCTTCAAGAGAAGTGAGGTGTTGCAACTTTGGTAAATGCCTCAACTTGGGGCAGACAAAGATTATGAGGCTACGAAGCGATTTGAGTTGTTCAAAACCATCAAACAGAGACATCAATTCAGAACAAAAATAGACAAGGACAGTTTGTAGCACTTCAAGTTGCACCAACCCATCTGACAGAGACCTCAATTCAGTACAGTAAGAGATTTCAAGGTTTCGGAGTGCCTTGAATTGTCCCAAGCCATGGAGTAGAGATGTTAATCTATTACACTCGTTGATCCTTATAGTCTGGAGAGCGTTGAGCTGCCCCAACCCCTCAGGCAAAGATGACAATTGAGAGCACTTGTAGATGTCTAGAGTTTGGAGAGATTTGAGTTGCCCCAACCCATCAGGCAGAAATGCCAATCTAGGACAATCACGGATGTTAATAGTGTGGAGTGATTCAAGTAGTTCCCATCCATAACAGGAGAGTGACCCATGAGATGTTTCTATGATCTCTAAAGTCTTGAGAGCAGGGAGGAATGGTAATGGCATTGAGAATATCCCACTTAGATCACCAGAGAGAGACAAATCTTCAAGGAGTGGGAGTGGATTGTCTGGCGCCCAAATAACTTGATCGCAATTGTCCATAAATACTTTCCTTAAAGTAATGGGGAGGCAGTCAGGCAATGCCTTCAGCTTATGGCAATTGATAATTGTCAGCTCTTTGAGAGATGGCATCACCTCTTCATATTCCTCTTTCAACTTCCGTTCTTCCCAATTTGGCATCAAGTCAAAACAAAGCCTTTCCATCTTTGGAAACACTCTTCCTTTATCATCACCATTCCCATAAAATTCACCACCGACCACTTTTACTTCGTCAGCTCCATATATTTTCAAGTGTTTAAGTGAATGCAATTTTCCAAGACCTGGTAGTAGTCTGCACTTTCTGCAGTCCTTTAGTACAACTTTAACCAAGCTGGAAAACTTTGAGTCCTCCAACCAATTAGGGAACTTCGAACCCAGATAGTTTAAAATCTTCAACTTTTTAAGGTTTGAATGAGGGGGTCTGAGGCCTTCAAACACAGTCTCCATCCTTTCCATCTCATCATCTCCAAACATTCCCCCCTCCTCGTCTCTCCTATTTTCACATTCTAAAGATAAACCATGAAGGTAACTCTTCTTATCCAGTTCTGCTTCTATAGCCTCATTCCCATTCATTACCTTCTCTAAATTTTTTACTTTTAGTTTTCCTCTAAGAAGGTTGAGACTTTTCAGTTCTCCAGTCTTACATCCTCTGTTTTCATCTCCCACAAGGAACTTAGACAACGTTCGAAGAGAACTCAGCCTCCCTAGTCCAGCTGGTAAAAATGTGAGAACGTTAGTCCCTTCGATTTCAAGATGACGCAGTTTCACCATTTTGCTCATGCCGACTGGTAGTATACCGAGTCTTCTGCAACCACTAAGTTTCAGAGTTTGTAGATTACAGAGATCAGTTACAAATTCAGGCAAGTCCGTGATACGTAACCAACACAGATTGAGATACCTTAGATGTTTTAGTTTCCCTATTGAACAAGGCAAATTTTCAATGGAAGTACCACATAAATCTAGAGCTCTAAGAAATCTCATATGATTGAATAAACTTTCAGGGATTGCCTCTATTCTTGACCATCCAAGCAATAGGAATGTGCGCAATCGTTCTTCATTGCATAGTGGAGATGGAATGGATGACACATCATAATTCACAAGTAATGATAGATGAAGACTGCCAACAGAATTTAATTTTGAATTCCCAATCTCTGTGATACAGTAGTCACCAGTTGTAACAAATTTTGTGAGATCGTGTACAAGATCATGCATCTTACATTGAACTATGTTCCCATCACCATTTTTCTCTGCATCTTGAAACAATGAACGCATCAATAAATCATCAAAAAACCTTGCACCAATTTCTTCAATATCTTCTCTCTCAGATTTAATGATACCATGGGCCATCCATAACTTGACTAATTCATCCTTTATTATCCTATGATCTTTTGGGAACACTGAGCAAAATAAAAAAGCATGGTTTCAAATAGAGGGGCAAACTATAATAGCTCAACAAGAGAGCTGGTAAAATTCCTCCCTCCTTGGATGGTTTCCATTCCCATATTTCACTTCCCAAGACAAATTTCCAATCTGACCTCGTCTTTTTACAGCGCAAAAGGCTTCCTACCACCCGTAGAGCAAGAGGTACACCTTTGCACCTATCTATAATTTCCTTACCTACCTCTGTTAGGTCCATGCACTCTTCCTCATCTCTTCCTTTGAATGCTCTCGATGTAAAAAGTTTTCAACAATCTGAATCAGATAAAATACGCAAATCATGAATGTGTGATGTTTCCATTACCTCCGCAACTTTAAGATTCCGAGTTGTAACCACAATCATGCTTCCTCGTGCAGCACCTTTGAGAGGAACTCTCAAGCTTTCCCATAGTGTTTCATTTTCGTTCCAAACATCATCCAACACAAGTAAAAATCTTCTTTTGCCAACAGCCTGATGAAGACTATGTTGCATAGTGTCAAAGTTCGGGTTCTCGGATGTCGATCCACCCATGGATTGAATAACTTTTGTCGCAATCCTCTTTACATCAAAATCATCAGATACACAGACCCAAATTCTCTTCTCAAAATGTTTCTTCACTCTCATCATTGTAGACTAGTTGAGCAAGAGTTGTCTTGCCTAATCCACCCATTCCAACTATCGAGACAATAGAAACTGACTTCTGCTCTTGAGTAGTCTCACTAACCAACTCATTAATTATACTCTCTTTATCGCCATCTCTGCCAAAAATCTCTGATTCATCAATTAATGACCCGGTTTGCCGTTCTCCCATCGTGGGCCTTAACTGAACTTCCCTGGTATTAACTTCATTAAAACTAAAAGCACTCTTTTCCATTGAAATCTCATTGAGTCTCTCTGTTATTTCCTTAATCCTACGTCCAGTATCATGGCGTAATTCAACTTGCTTGAAACATAGACAAGGAAAGATTAAGCAAGAGCGCACCTTCTTGTGATCGTGAATTTCATCTTCATCTCTTTGTGATGTGAAAGCATCTATTCTCCACTCATCTAGTGTGTCTTCAACCTCATACGCCACTTCTTTGAGCTTTCCCAGCCAATCTCGTACTGCCTTTTTAGTCACTTGCTGCCTCTCAGCATCCTCCAGCACAGCTTGAATGGCTGTGAATGTGCTGGCAAGCTTTCTGACCTCTTTCTTGACACCAACCAACAAGCCCACTTCATCTTTGGCCATGACACACAACTCTTCCACAACAAATGATACAAGTGCATCTGCCATGCTATTTTTCTTAGTGTGCAGACAGAGAGATGTTTGTATGCAGAGAACTACTTCCCTTGGTCCTGTGCTATATATGCAGTGGAACGTCCCAGGCCCCTTGGCGGCTGGGGTAAGAAAACAAAGCCATTCACTTGATTATGTTAGACAAAAGACTAATCCCTCTATGTTCCCCCATGGCGGCTGGGGTAAGAAAACAAAGCCATTCACTTGATTATGTTAAAGACCTTTTTTCTTTTTTTGCCCCTTTTGCAAAGACTAATCCCTCTATGGGCTATGGGGAAGGAAAATCGCCTGTAGCCCAGTGTGGTAGCGTAGTGGGGAACTCTCAACCTTTATGAGTAAATCGTGGTTTCTAGGCCAACTGAGTTACCTCTAAAGTTACGTTAGAGTTTTCTTTTGTTTTAGTTTTGATTTGACCAAAGTGGTCGAAAATAACATTGCATTATCAACAAGATAAATGGGAAAATGAAATTAACATCTCTGGCTTGGCTATTTTAGTGCATTTTGTCCTCATCTGTAGAAGAAAATGTTGGGTAGAGAGAGATAGAGGCAGTTGTGTGAGAGAGAGATCACTTTCAGTTGCAGGGAGGAGAAATAAAGAAAAAGAAAAAGAAAAGAAAGAGTTATACATGTGTAGGTGCAGAAAATAATGACCCACAATAAGGAGGTGCCTTAGAGGACTTATCCGAAGATGGTGATGACTGGGTGCCGTCCGAAAGCCTGAAAGAGAAGAGCAAACGATCAAAGGACCCTAGCCTGGGCGGCGCAAGGCTCTCCGATGCCAAAGTCAGTGAATGAACTGGAACAATGGAAGGAGAGGAAGAAGAGAGACAGAGTAACGGCTCTGTGTATGAAAATGTGTGTACCTTTAATGGTGGTTTGAGCCTCTATTTATAGAGTTTGGGACGTATCTTTGGGAGATATCGTGGTGTGGGTCTCATGATTCGACTGGGAAGCCATGATCAGCCCACGTTGCCATAAATGCGGTCCAATTCAGCCCACGTCGCATTTAATGCGCGTCTTGTTGGGCCAGATCGTGTTGGACGCCTTTGGCGGTAGGGGATCGTGGGATCTGCCCTCGGGCCTTGCCCTGATGTGGCCTCAGCCGCTGGATGTCGTGTCTGTCCCACTAGCTCGTGCCCCTATCCCTCCACGTGCCTGGTGACGTGGGGGATGAGGGGCGTGAGTGGAGACTCTTTCTGGCTTCGGCTTCCATCCCGGCATCTTCAGCCGAGGTGGAGCTTTCTGCCGAGATGGCATCCGGGGTGGCCTAGCCGAGATGGAGCTCCCCGCCGAGATGGCGCCCGGGGTGGGCCAGTTCGGCGCTAAAGGCCCGGAGCTGCCTGACTTCGGCCGGACCTCCTGTCCTGGTAGCCGGGGTGAGCTTGGTGCCATGTGGATGGCACGCGGATGGCACGTGAGAGTGCTTAGTCCCATCTGATGGCTGTGATTAGCGTAATCCTGTGGTTCTGGAAATCTCCCCACACAATTGCCCCCTAGCCTTTGACCTCTTAAGCGCCCTAGCTTTTAGGGGTTGAAGGCTAGAAAAACTATCTAGGGATACAGCGATCATCGTTTGGTGTCGCTTCGACTCTTTGAAGCAATAAATGCTATGCCCTGTTCGTCTTGGGAACCGAGTTGACGGCTACACGCGTAGCTTCTGCGCTGATTGCGTTGTCTCATTGATGGGACGGGCACGGGCTTTGAAGTGTCTCTTCGAATTCGGAGGCGGTACCCAAATGAGGGTTCCCCTTCTACAAATAGGGCCGTCCCCTTCCTTTTCTCGCTTCTGATTCCTTTCGCCTTCGCCTTTACTTTCGATTTCTGCTCTGGTGCCTGAGGTCTGTTCGAGGAGGACGACCGTAGAACGCGCCCGGATCTGCTCTTGATCTGCCTCTGTCCCTGTAAGTCGCTTTGTCCTTCTGTCTGGTTCTTCTTGGGGTTTTTCGAGTTCTAGGGTTTTTTCTTCGTCGTCACCCCTTTTAGACATGGGCACCCCTAGATTCAGGGTAGATACCGATGAGGGCTTAGCCAGATTTAGAGCTGCCTTCAGCATTCCGGAGGGGGTCCTCCTAAAACCGGCGGACCTCGCCGACTGTGCCTTGTACCGCTGCCACGGCGGCTGGATGCCGTTCCCTCTGATCTCCGTGATCGAGGGTGGGGTCAGGTTTCCACTGCACCCCCTGCTTAGGGCCTGCCTTAGCCTTTGGTCCCTCGCCCCGGGCCAGTTGATGCCCAATGGCTACAAGGTCATCATGGGCACAGCGAAGCTGAACGAGATCTTGGGGACCAACCTAGGCCCTCACGACATCGAGGATACATATGATATCTGCAAGGCTGGGGAGGAAAGATATTATCTCCGTGTGAAGCCGCAGCGAAGGGGCTTCGTCCTAGCCTTGGAGGATTCAAGTAAGAATGCCGAGGAAGATTTCTTCTGTGTCTCGGGGGACTGGGAGTTCGGCCCAGGTGAAAGCAGGAGGCTGTCGGTCCCACGTCGCCCTAGGGAAGTCCCAAGTAATCATCACTGCTTTTCTCCTTTTTGCTTTGCTTACCTCATTGATGCCGAACTGATACTCTTTTTTGCCTGTTGAGCAGAGGCGGGTGCAAGGCGACGCCGAGCTGTCAGCGAAGGTTGGAGGAGGAATACCGACGACATCAACAAGGTTGAAAGGTACAAGGGGCATGAAACCAGGTCAGCTTGGAAGCTGCTCGGGTATACGCCGAGGTATCGCGGCCACTACCAGAGGACCGGAGTACCTGAGGTGGACGAGACACACCCTGACCGTCCAACCGTATCAGTTGCGGTGTTTAGCGGGGTCCCCTTGACCGATCCCGTCGCCGACCGAACTGCGTCTGGAGCCGAGGCGTCTACTTTTGATCCGGAGCTGCCGGACTTGACGCAGATAGTGGACGCTTATCTCTCTGATCGAGGAGAGGAAATGGAGGGAAGCTCGAGGGAGCCCGTCGTCAAGGACCTGGCCGCTAAGTTTCGGCAGAGGTCATCGTCTTCTGGGGCCCCATCGCCTGCCGTTACTCGTGCCGCTTCGGGTCCGGTGGGTGCTGGTGCTCCCCCTGCTCCTGCCCCCGCTCTGAGCGGGGGCGCCAGGCGACGCTCGCCGGACCGCTCGAAGGAGGGGTCCCCGCCCAGGAAGAAATCGAAGGCGGGGGATAAGAGTTCGAAGGCTGATCTGCAGCCAAAGGGCAAGACTCCCGCTCACGCCCCTGGAGCTAAAGCTCCATCCGAAAAGGGGGGTGAGAAGAGTGCGCCGGTCAGCAAGTCAACTGTCGGGCCAACGCGCGAGCCTCTCATCTCGGCGGGGCAAGGGTCCGGATCGGCCTCCGGGCCCCGAACTGCCCCAGCACCGTGGAAGCCGAGAATGGAAACACAACCCGGCAAACCCCTGAACGTTGAAGACCGACTGCTGGGAAATGCCGAGGTGATCGGGGCCCTTGCCAGGGCCTGTGCTCTGCCACGGGATATGGAGGAGCACGAGAAGTTTGATGACGAGAGCCTGATGTTGACAGCGATCCAGGCCGACATCCTGGTAAGTGTTTTTTGTGTATTCTTTCAAGTGGCCTAGCTCGGCTGTTCCTGTTTTGACCCTCCTCTTTTCCCTTGCAGAACGTGCAGAGGCTCCTAGCCATCCTAGGAAGGAGGGATAGGAACGCGTCGAGGGTGACCCGTCTGGAGTCCGAGCGGGAGAAGCTGAAGAAGGAGCTGGAAGTGCAGCGAAAGGGAATGGAAGAGCTCAAGGTGGCCAGTGCTGGAGAGTCTGCTCGGTTGGCATCGGCTCTGACTGAGATCGCCGAACTCTCGTCCAGGGCCAACCATAAAAAAGGCGAGCTTTGGGCGAAGAACAAAAGGATCTCCGAGTTGGAGTCGGAGTTGGCCAGGTCGAAGTCTGAGTCGACGGCTGAGGTAACGAGGTTGCGCGGGGAGGTCTTGGCTGGTCGCGCTGAGAGGGAGAAGCTGGTGAAGGCGAACGTCGACCTGGAAAAGGAGAAGGCCTCTCTTCTGTCCGAGGCCCAATCCGCCTTCCAGAACGGGGTGGACCGCGCCACCGAGCTGTATGATGCCTGGCCGCACTGAGACGTGCGGGGGTCCCTGAAGACCACCCTGTCTATCAGGACCTGCCGAAGTATTCGGACCTGGATCCCGAGCCGAGCTCCGCACCTGCAACTGAAAGCGCCCCGGTCGAAGCTCCTGCAGCTGAAAGCGCCCCGGTCGAAGCTCCTGCTGCTGACGACGCTCCAGCTGCCCCGGTCTTGAGCGATGCCCCGGTCGCCAGCGATGCTTCGGCCGTGCCTCAAGGTGATGCCTCTTCTGCCCCTGCTTCGGCTGAGGGTACCAGTTGAAGCCCCTTCTGGTTCGGCCGAAGCTGCTGGTTCGGCAGATACGGTGATCGACCTGGTCGAGTCGCCGAAACCACAGTAGCCGGGCTCCTCTACATTTCTGTCTTCTTTTATGTAAAATTTTTGCTTCTCAGCTTTTCTGTTTTTGGAGGACTGCGATCCTCCTTTCTGTATGTTCTGCAACCCTTGTAATGAAGCAGTTTACAATGAATAAAAAGGAGGAATTCTGTGATCACCCAAACTGTGTACAATGCTTTTGAGTTCTTTTTCTCTTTCTTTGCACTGTTCTGGAATGCTTGCATTCTTGTGTGTTTGAGTGCTGGCACAGCTCTCTTCCTCTGGAAAGCTGCCCTTGGCCGAAATGGCTGGATTTAGCCGAGACGAGCTGCCTTGTGCCGAAGTGGAATCATCATTCCACTGGTCTCGGCTGTGGGAGCGTGAGCTCGGCAATGATCTTTGAGGGGTGTAAAAACCTTGATGTTAGGAATCCGGCCGAGTGTCCGAACTCGAGGCCTTCTCCAGAGCCCAGGGCTCGGAGCTTTAGGAAACGACCGAGTCTGGACTCGAGGCCTTTTCCAGGGCGGTAGACCCAATCCGGCCGAGTGTCTGAACTCGAGGCCTTCTCCAGAGCCCAGGGCTCGGAGCTTTAGGAAACGACCGAGTCTGGACTCGAGGCCTTTTCCAGGGCGGTAGACCCAATCCGGCCGAGTGTCTGAACTCGAGGCCTTCTCCAGAGCCCAGGGCCCGGAGCTTTAGGAAACGACCGAGTCTGGACTCGAGGCCTTTTCCAGGGCGGTAGACCCAATCCGGCCGAGTGTCTGAACTCGAGGCCTTCTCCAGAGCCCAGGGCTCGGAGCTTTAGGAAACGACCGAGTCTGGACTCGAGGCCTTTTCCAGGGCGGTAGACCCAATCCGGCCGAGTGTATGAACTCGAGGCCTTCTCCAGGGCCCAGGGCTCGGAGCTTTAGGAAACGACCGAGTCTGGACTCGAGGCCTTTTCCAGGGCGGTAGACCCAATCCGGCCGAGTGTCTGAACTCGATGCCTTCTCCAGAGCCCAGGGCTCGGAGCTTTAGGAAACGACCGAGTCTGGACTCGAGGCCTTTTCCAGGGCGGTAGACCCAATCCGGCCGAGTGTCTGAACTCGAGGCCTTCTCCAGAGCCCAGGGCTCGGAGCTTTAGGAAACGACCGAGTCTGGACTCGAGGCCTTTTCCAGGGCGGTAGACCCAATCCGGCCGAGTGTATGAACTCGAGGCCTTCTCCAGGGCCCAGGGCCCGGAGCTTTAGGAAACGACCGAGTCAGGACTCGAGGCCTTTTCCAGGGCGGTAGACCCATGCTGTCGGAATCAGTCACAGAGAGAGACAAGTTGATGACAAGGTGAAAGCTGCTTTTATTGATTTTGAGACTCGATACATCTTTAGAAATAAAATTTCTTCAAGTGGGATGCATTCCATGGTCTCGGCAGTGGCTTGCCTTCCAAGTCTTCGAGCTTGTAGGCAGACTTTCCTGCCAGTGAGACTATTCTGAACGGGCCATGCCAGTTCGGGGCTAGCTTCCCTTTGTTTGGCTCCCTGTCAGCTGGCAGGGTTTTCTTTAGCACCAGCTCTCCCGCGGAGAACTTTCTCTCTCTGACATTTTGATTATATGCCCTGGCTAACCGTTGCTGATAGTCGGTCAGTCGCAGGGCTGCTGCTTCTCGTCGCTCGTCTGCCAGCTCCAGCTCCATTGCCAGGTTCGCCTCATTTCGGCCTTGGTCGACCAGCTCTGTCCTCAGGGTAGGAAGGCCGATTTCCAAAGGAATGACTGCCTCCATCCCGTAGGCCAGAGAGAAAGGTGTCGCCGAGGTGGACCTCCTTGGAGTTGTTCTGTATGCCCACAGCACGCTCGGAAGCTCCTCTGTCCATCTGCCCTTTGCCTTGTCCAGTCGCTTCTTCAGGCCGTCCAGGATCACTTTGTTGGAGATTTCTGCCTGGCCATTACTCTGTGGATATGCCGGAGTGGAGTAATGATTTCTGATGCCGTGCTCTTGGCAGAAGTCTTTGAAGGACTTGGAGTCGAACCGAGTCCCGTTATCCGAAATCAGGGTCCGGGGGATGCCGAACCTCGTAAGGATGTTTTTCCAAACGAAGTTCCTGGAGTCCCTGTCCGTGATTGAAGACAACGGTTCAGCCTCTATCCATTTTGTGAAGTAGTCCGTAGCCACTATCAGCCATCTCTTGTTTCCTGGAGCTCGGTGAAGAGGCCCCACAATATCCAGGCCCCATTGAGCGAAGGGCCATGGGCTAGAGAGGGGACTCAGATCTTGTGCTGGCTGATGGAGGGAGTGGGAGAACTTCTGGCACTTCTCGCATTTCCTGGCGTAGACCTGCGCGTCTTTCTGCATGTAGGGCCACCAGTAGCCCTGGCTTATTGCTCTGTAAGCCAGGGATCGACCTCCTATGTGACTGCCGCAGATTCCTTCGTGGATCTCATACAGGAAGTCGTCCACCTTGCTTGGATGGACGCATTGGAGTATGGACCTGTGAAAGACTTCCTGTAGAGTTTGCCTTCGGGAGAGAGCCAGAATCGCGCTGCCTTGAGTCTGATCCTGTGGGCTTCAGCCTTGTCCTCGGGGAGCTGGTCGTCCTTCAAGTAGGCGACAATTGGATCCATCCAGCTCGGGCCGAGGTCAGCACAGAGGACAAGCCGAGATGAATGGAGTTCAAAGCTTAACCTTGATACTGACCCAACCTCGATGGTCCTTTTCTTCCCCGCTTCGACAGCGGAGGCCAGGTTTGCAAGCGCATCTGCGTGCGTGTTGGTATCTCGGGATATTTGCCTGACCTCGGCTTTCTGGAAATGAGAGAGTAGTTTTTTCGCAAGGGCTAAGTAGGCCGCCATCCTGTCGTCCCTGGCCTGGTAGTCTCCAGCGAGCTGGCTAGTTACCAGTTGAGAGTCGCTGAAGATCTCCAGATGCTGGGCTCCGAGGATTCGGGCGCTGTTCAACCCTGCAATCAGTGCTTCGTACTCTGCCTCATTGTTCGTCGCTTTGAAGTCCAAGGTGAAGCTTGCTCTATGACCAGTCCCTCTGGCGATTGGAGAACTATGCCGGCGCCAGCTCTCTTGGAGGTGGACGACCCGTCGACAAAGATCTTCCATGCCGAGGTGGGAGCCTGTTCGACCTCAGTTTCTATTGGCTCGTGCCCTGTGCCCCCCAGTGCCGTGCCGAGCTGGGTCGGAGCCGGGTTGGGGGAGACGAATTCGACAATGAAGTCTGCCAGGATCTGGGCTTTGATCGCAGTTCGGGGACGGTACTGTATGTCATACTGCCCCAGTTCAACTGCCCACTTTGATATTCGCCCTGAAAAATCAGCTTTCTTGAACACTGAACGGAGTGGATGCTCCGTGATTACCACAATGGTGTGGGATTGGAAATAATGGGAGAGCTTGCGGGAGGCACTGACGAGAGCCAACGCAAGCTTCTCCAATAGAAGGTACCTGGTCTCGGCATCGAGCAGAGTCTTGCTCGTGTAATAGATTGGCTTTTGAACTCCCTCGTCCTCCCTGATGAGGACGGAGCTCACTGCGTTATCCGAGACCGCAAGGTACAAATACAGAATCTCCCCCAAAGTTGGGGTGGAGAGTAATGGTGGTGACATTAAATAGGTTTTGAGTGCGGCCAATGCCTGGTCGCACTCAGGGGTCCACTGGAACTTCAGATTTTTCTTTAAAAGCTGAAAGAAAGGCCTGCACTTATCTGATGACCGGCTGATGAAGCGGTTGAGTGCTGCAGCCATTCCTGTGAGCTTCTGAACTTCCTTCGTGGTAGAGGGGCTCTGGATGCTCTGGATCGCGGTGATCTGGTCCGGATTAGCCTCTATCCCTCTCCGCGTTACCAAGCTGCCGAGGAACTTGCCAGAGGCTACGCCGAAGGCGCACTTGGAAGCGTTTAGCTTAAGCTTGTACGCGCGAAGGATGTCGAAGACTTGGCCGAGATCAACCAGATGATCGCCGGAGTGCACTGATTTGACGACCATGTCGTCGATGTAAACCTCCACCGTCCGGCCGAGCTGAGCATGGAACATTTTTGTGACTAGGCGCTGATAGGTTGCCCCCGCATTCTTTAGCCCGAAGGGCATCACCTTGTAGCAGTAAGTGCCGCGGGGGGTTATGAATGATGTTTTCTCCTCGTCTGGCTCGTAGAGCGGGATCTGGTGGTAGCCTCTGTAGGCGTCGAGGAAGCTCATTCGGTCGTGACCAGCGGTGGCGTCGATCAGTTGGTCAATCTTTGGGAGGGGGAAACTATTTTTAGGGCAGGCCTTGTTCAGGTCTGTGAAGTCCACGCACACCCTCCACTTTCCAGTTTTCTTCTTGACCACCACCGTGTTGGCCAGCCATACCGGGTACTGGACTTCCCGGATGGCTCCTGCCTTCAGCAGGTTGTCGATCTCTTCGACGACCGCATCTGTCTGCTGCAGCCCTGTCCTGCGGGCCCTCTGCACTACCGGCTTGTGGTCGGGGTCCACATTTAGCTTGTGGCATATGACCTCAGGGTCGACCCCAGGCATCTCACTTGGGCTCCAAGCGAAGACGTCGACGTTCTGCATCAGGAACCGAGAGAGTTCGGCCCTTTCCTCGTCTGGCAGCTGGGTGCCAATCAGGAAGAACCTGTCTGGATCTGCCGGGTTTAGCCTGACCTCGGCCAGGTCCTCGATGCTTTTCTTCTCAGGATCTCGGCCGATTTCGTCGAGGCCTTTCTCGAACTCGGCGAGGTTGACGCGCTCTGGCTCCTTTGCTGCCGGGACTGCGGCCAGCATGCACTGCCTGGCTTGCTGCTGATCCCCCTCCACTGTGACTACTTCCATCTTGCCCTCCTTGTTCTCATGGACGAACTTCAGTTTCTGGTGGAGGGAAGAAGGGACTGCTTCTAACTTGTGGAGCCACGTTCTGCCCAAAATGACGTTGTAGGGAGAAGGGGCATCCACGACCAGGAAGTCGGCCGACACGGAGGCTCCGCCAACTCGGGTCTCCAAGGTGATCCTGCCCTTGGGGTAGACTGGCGTGGCGGACAACCCTAGCAGGGGTGCACGGACCTCCGTGAGGTCTGCTTCGGAGAGTTTCATCTTTTTGAAGCAGTCGTAGTAGAGGACCTCGGAGGAGCTGCCTGAGTCGACGAGGATCCTCTTCACTGTGAAGTCTCTCAGCTTCATGGTGAGGAGTAGAGGGTCGTTGTGAGGGAGCTGGATTCCCTCTAGGTCTCTGTCCGAGAACGAGATGGCGGGTCGGTCGCGGCGGGCTTTCTTGGATGCCGGGGCGAGCTCGGCTTTCAATACTTCTTTCCCGTGCGAAGCCCGCCTGGCTTCGGCACGGGCCTGGGAGCTGTCCCGGGACGAGGAAGCGGGAACTGAGGACTGCCAGATGGATCACGTTAATGATCTTCTCTGAATCCTCGCTGTCTGGAGCCTGGGCTGCGCTCTGGTGAATCCGGCCCTCGCTACCGCCGGCATCACCTGCCTTGACGAATTCTGGAATGTGGCCTTCTTCGGCCAGCTTCTCCAGGTACCGCTGCAAAGTCTTGCAGTCCTCGGTCTTGTGCCCGTTACCCCTATGGAAGGAGCAGTAGAGCTGGCTTCGGCCGCCGGAGGTGGGCTCATTCAGCATGGGCGGAGGGTACTTGAAGAACGGCTTGGACCTGATCTTGGTCAGGATGCGGTAGATTGGCTCCTTGAAGACGACGTTGACGCTCTGACTGGCGCTGGAGGGAGGTCTGGGCTTCCAGGTGCCCCCAGACCTGGACGACGAAGGCTTCGCCGAACTGGAGACCCAGGCCTGCTTGGGCTCCTGCTTCTGGGAGGGCCTCCCGCCTCCCTGCCGAGGCTGGCTACTCTTCTGCTCGGGCTCCGGATGCCCGTCCTGATCCCTAGCTCGGATCTCGTCTTCCTCCTGGGCGATGAAGCGCTTCACCCGGGACATCAACTCTGGCATGGATTCTGGGGAGTTCCCGGCTAAGTCCTTCCTCAAGTCGTTGCCGGGGATCAGGGCATGCTGGAAGGCGTAGATTGCTATCTCTTCCCTCGTGCCCTCGATCTGGCTGTAGACCGCCCAGAATCGCTGGGCGAACTTGGCGAGAGTTTCGCCCTGCTTCATTCTCAGGGCGAGGAGGTCCCCTTCCTTCTTGGGGACGACGGTGTATGCTTGGAACTTCTTCAGGAAGGAGAGCTGGAGCTCCTTCCAACTGGAAACTGACCGCTCTGGGAGAGAGCAGAACCACTTCAGGGGGAGGTCACCCAAACTGGAGGAGAAGATTTTGCAGTTTAGGTGACCCTCGTTCCCCCAGATGGACATCTTCTGGGAGAAGTGTCGGAGGTGAGCGGATGGGTCGGACAGTCCGTCGTAGGTGACGAACCGCGGGACGGAGAACTTTCTGGGCAAGGGGGTGCGCTCGATCTCTTTTGTGAAGGGTGAGCCCCCCAGATCAGTGTGACCACAGATCTGCTTCTGGTCCCGCACGTCCAGGTTGTGCTGGAGAGCCAATCTGACGCGTTTGTCAAATCGCTCCTGCTTATCGTCCTTCTCTGGAGTCTGAGCTCTGGGCTTTCGCTTGGAGTGGTTTGGGCTGCGATGGCTATGAGCTCGGCCATCGCGGCTATGATGACTCCGGCTGTTGCTCGAGCCTTCGTCATGAATCTGGCTCCGCTTATGGTCCAGATAATTTCTGAGGTCCTCGCGGGGTGGCTGGGCTGCCCTGCTGGGGGCGTCCTTCTTCTTCCCTTGAGGCTCAGAGACCTGCCTCAAGGAGGCGGTTTGCGCTGCCCTCAGCTGCTGTTGGAGCTGCTGGAGCTCTCGGACTAACCGCTCCTGCTTCTGGAGAAGAGTGTCTTGGGCTGCGACGTCTCCTCCAGCGGCTGGAGGTTGATCGCGGCGCGTCTCCTCTACGGCAACAGCTTTATCTTTGTGGGGACGCTCGCGCCGGTGCTCGTCGCGTCGGGGTGGCACGGTTTCGTCCGCTGAGAGCGAGGCCTCGACTCCCTCTTGGAAGGAGATCTCGATAAAGAGTTGGGAGCCCAGGCGACCCTCGCCTGCGGATGTGCCTTGGACCGTTCGGGACCGTCCCTGAGGAGGGACGTCCGTCGACGGTGCTAGCCGCTCGAGGATTGCCCTCGAGGACTCTCCGCCCTTCTTAGCTTTCGGTGGCATGGCTTCTGAGAGATTGAGGTTTAGAAGGTTGGGAAGGTTGGGATATTACTTCCCCACAGACGGCGCCAATTGTAGGTGCAGAAAATAATGACCCACAATAAGGAGGTGCCTTAGAGGACTTATCCGAAGATGGTGATGACTGGGTGCCGTCCGAAAGCCTGAAAGAGAAGAGCAAACGATCAAAGGACCCTGGCCTGGGCGGCGCAAGGCTCTCCGATGCCAAAGTCAGTGAATGAACTGGAACAATGGAAGGAGAGGAAGAAGAGAGACAGAATAACGGCTCTGTGTATGAAAATGTGTGTACCTTTAATGGTGGTTTGAGCCTCTATTTATAGAGTTTGGGACGTATCTTTGGGAGATATCGTGGTGTGGGTCTCATGATTCGACTGGGAAGCCATGATCAGCCCACGTTGCCATAAATGCGGTCCAATTCAGCCCACGTCGCATTTAATGCGCGTCTTGTTGGGCCAGATCGTGTTGGACGCCTTTGGCGGTAGGGGATCGTGGGATCTGCCCTCGGGCCTTGCCCTGATGTGGCCTCAGCCGCTGGATGTCGTGTCTGTCCCACTAGCTCGTGCCCCTATCCCTCCACGTGCCTGGTGACGTGGGGGATGAGGGGCGTGAGTGGAGACTCTTTCTGGCTTCGGCTTCCATCCCGGCATCTTCAGCCGAGGTGGAGCTTTCTGCCGAGATGGCATCCGGGGTGGCCTAGCCGAGATGGAGCTCCCCGCCGAGATGGCGCCCGGGGTGGGCCAGTTCGGCGCTAAAGGCCCGGAGCTGCCTGACTTCGGCCGGACCTCCTGTCCTGGTAGCCGGGGTGAGCTTGGTGCCATGTGGATGGCACGCGGATGGCACGTGAGAGTGCTTAGTCCCATCTGATGGCTGTGATTAGCATAATCCTGTGGTTCTGAAAATCTCCCCACACAACATGGATGTGGAGCTCCCACTTCTTCTTTCTCTTTCCTTGCCTCTCGTTTTTCTTCTATTTGAAAATCTTTTCCTTTTCGAGTCAATGAGTCAGAGAATCACTTAGTTGGAGTGAATTAATGAGGTCATCTGTTGAAAATCTCAAGCCACTCAAAATGAGCATCATCACCATCCATGAGAATGAGATGCTACCAAATCTAGCCCATAGGAGTTCTCCCTTGTGTAATATTAATCATAGGTATTTTTGTGGATTACTTCCATTTGAAAATTGATTCTACGGGTTCACAACAAAGAACCAGAAGATTTTACCAAAGTCACTTGACTTTAGCACTTTTATTGTTATTATTATTATTTTTTGATAGTATCATGGGATGCCACTTTTAATATAGTTGTAGAATTTGTTTTCGAAAATTTAATTTATGGTAAGAGAAGAAATTATGTTTGCTCATTGTTCAAGACTACAATATTATTGAACTTACTGACATATCCTATGATGTCATGGGTTTATGCCATGATTTCATGGCTTTGTTAATGAATTTGGAAAAAAAAAAATTGGGTTCTACCGGGACCCACGTACTAATTAAGAAATGTAAGATTTATTTTCCAAAAATTAATTTGTGCTGAGAGAAAAAAATCAATGGTGGATAAAGCTGTAAAAGGATGAAGATAGATAAAAAGTAAATATGGGTGGAGCTTTGTTTAATATCTAATGATATCATGACCTACATATCATGGGATAAGTATAAGACTAAAAAAATATTAGTACCAAAGTCAAGCGACTCTCACTCTCACCACCTTTTTTTTTTATCTTCAGTCATGAACATGTAGGATCAATGTTCAAAGGAAAGTGAATCCATAAAAATCCCTTAACCATTTATGAATATATGCGATTAAGAATCATAGTGATTTTGAGCGGCTCCAATTTGCAGTAGATGCGAGGCAACTGTGGGTGCTACGCAGGGGCAGAACTAGCCCCCTAATTTGAAAAAACCCCTTGAGCTAAATGGTAATTTAAAGCAGTTTTTAGCAATGGCCCTCTCAAAAAATTTGTTCTTCACAATGACCCCTCCAAAGGCCTAATTCCGCCCCTGGTTCTAAAGGCCTGATTCCGCCCCTGGTTCTATGTCTTGAACACAAGAACTCTCTCATTGGGATACACACATGACCCAGCAGTGAACCATCACACGCCCTTCAGTCCGTGATGGAGACGGCCTTCATACCTTCATCTAGCATTTTCTGACTTCTCTGGAATAGATAAGGATAGAGAGGAAGGATTTGATCGGTAGCAGTTCATAGAGTTGTCACGTCCCGCAAAATGAAAACAAGGAAACGTGAAATATAAAATTAAATGTAAAACTTCCGATGAATATTTCCATACAAGCTTCCAAATATAAATCAAACCAAACCAAACCAAGCCTTTTCCCATTAGGTGTGGTCGGCTATATGGATTTGACGACGCCAATCAAATCTGTTTAGGGTCATGTCCTCCGTTAGATCCATGTAGGCAAGGTCATGTTTAATAGTTTCTTTCCTACTCCTAACAATCTCCATGCTTTCACGTCTTTGAACAGGTCCTCCGTTCAGTCGATTTTCTCTCATTTTATTTCCAATCGATCTTATTTCTACTTTGCCCCTAATCTCCTCATCTCCGCAACTTCCATCTTCTTGACATGATTATGCTTTACTGCCCAACACTTTGATCCCGTAAAATTTCAAATCATCCATAATATGAACCTGCAAAATTTCAAATCATGGTGAGTCATAACAAATTATGGGAATTTTACCAAATAAATGTTGTTAAACCTGCATTAGCCGGATTTAATTACAAATACACCAAAAACAACAAATTCGGTGTTCGTACAAGGTTTTTGGACTACTTTACCCCCAGATTATGCCGAACGACATCGTCACAAACTCATCCCCAAATCCATATCAGGGCTGGACGATTCTCCTTTCTTCCTCATTTTTCTTCTTCCGTCTTTTTCTCTCTTTCTCCCTCTGCCTATCCTCTCCCACTGCATGCGTGATACGCATAAAACTTTTAGTGCCCAGCTTTGTTGTATGTTTGGCAAGTCGAGTTGAAGTTGAAGTTGAAGGGCACTAAAAGTTTTATGCGTATCACTCATGTAGAGGGAGAGGGCAGGCGGAGGGAGAGAGAGAAAAAAGATGGAAGAGGAAAAATGAGGAAGAAAGGAGAATCGTTCAGCCCTGATATGGATTTGGGGGTGAGTTTATGACGATGTCGTTCGGCAGAATCTGGGGGTAAAGTAGCCCAAAAACCTTGCACGAACACCGAATTTGTTATTTTGGTGTATTTGTGATTAAATCCGACTAATGCAGGCTTAACAACATTTATTTGGTAAAATTCCTATAAATCATAAGTAAAACTTGCGGAATCATGATCCAATTGGTATCAAATATCCATAACCAAAACCAACTCATAACCAGCTAAACATTAATATTCAAGTTTTGCCAAATAACTCTAAAATCAACTAAATAATTAAAATGTATTATGAAATTTTAATCAACTAAAAAGTCTATGATGTCGATATCTCCAGCGCAGACTCAGACGGCTCCGAAGCCATCTCCGGCACTCCACTCAAGTTCATCAACTGGCTCAAGGTGTGTCTGGTTAGGCTTGTCAAAATATAAAAGTGCTTTTTTTGAAATAACTATTAGAAAGCTACTTTTTAATAATAACTTTTTCTTAAAAAAACATTGTTTGGTTAGCTCCACTTTTACACATGCTTTTTCACAGCACAAACATGCAGGCTCGTTTGGTTAAATATATAAAAAACGACTTTAGCGCATAGTGACTTATACATTTATACTAATTTTTATAAAATAATTACCCAATATGCAAAAACTATATAGGTAAGTAAAATTGCCCAACGCATCTTAAAAATAGTATTTTAGTAGAATTATTGTTTTGAATTCATTTAAAAAAAATATCTATAAATTTTCTTAAAAAATAAAACTATGAATGACACAAAGGAGAAATTAAATAAAGATGGTTGAGAAAGGCAACAAACACTACTAAATAAATAAATTTATCCAAATATAAACAACAAACTCTATCATCCTAAGAATGTGCAATAAAGATCGCATCGGCAATAGCATCCCTCACTTCCCACATTTGTTAGCCTTGTTCATTATGCAACACGTCCTCACCATCGGGCTCATCATCAAATGACATAGAATGAGACTCTTCATGATCATTCTCGTCATCTCCAGCTGCACCATCGTCATCATATTCATTGAATACTGTGTCCATGATAGCTTCTTGACGAATAAAGTTGTGTATTGCCATCGTTATGACAACTATATACATCTGTGTTGAAAATGGGTAGGGAGCCATTTCCTTCAAGATCGGGAACCGTGCCTTCAGCACTCCGAAGCAATGTTCTATTACATTCCTAAGTGAGGAATGATAAAAGTTAAACAACTCCTCTTTATTTCTAGGTCTAGTACCTCGACGGAAGTCTTGAAGATGATAGCGGCGATTGGTGTAAGGCCTAAGGAAACCCCATGTGTTAGGGTATCCCGCATCAACCACATAATATTTACCTATAAAATAAAAAAGAACTTTTAAAGGTTAATAAAAATATACGTGCCATGAACAAGAAAATGAATGAGCTTTAATATGACATTCACCTGGTGGAGCATGAGGAAAATTCCACTTTGGATTATACACGGCATTTGCCATAATCCGTGAGTCATTCGCTGTACCTTCCCAACCAGCATATACAAACATAAACTGCATGTCAAAGTCACATGTAGCCATAAAATTTTGCATGCATTCTCCCTTTCTACCGGATCGATATGGAAGTTGTTTATCTTGTGGAATTACAGCACTAATATGTGTGCCATCAATTGCACCCACACAATCCTTCAAATATAAAAACATAAAAAAATCAATAGTGATCCATCAAAGAATATTTAATAGTAATTTATAATAAAGAAAATTTTCTAATTACCTTGAACCATGGCCAATATTTACGATTTCTACGAATATAATTAGGTGTCTCATTTAATGGCGGCGGCTTTATTAGCTCCATGGAGAATGTAGCCATTGCCGTTAGCACCCTATTGAAATGCCGACTTATTGTGTCCCCCGAGTGTTGAAACCGTTCTTCTATCATTCTATTTCTTTCATTATGGCCAATGGTCATAAGGAATATGGCAAGTTTCTCTTCAATGCTCGTTTTACGAGTGTCCTTCAATAGATTTCTCTCCTTGATAGCTGCACATAACCTTAAGAAAACATATTTTTCCATACGAAATAATTCGTAGCATCGAGTAGGATTCCCACTAAGAATATCCAAGACAAAGGATTGTCCAGTATTTATAAGTTCCTACATGTTTCTTTGACTAGATACAAACTCTGATATTATGATAAAATCTTTGCTACGATAAGAATGATGATATCTAAATTGCCTGGGTCCATCTGGTTTGTCAATATAATAAAAGAAATTAGACAATGCACTACTACATGTGTGTGTGTAAATACACATAAATAAACAAACACCATCACAACATTATAACTATCAAATGTGAGATTTAAAAAAACACATATGTTGTAATGATGAAGAATAAACAAGCATGAAGACTTTCAACCATATGCTGTATCCAGCATAAATTCGTAGAAGAATAAATAAAGGTCTTGCACATATATAGCCATAATCAATGTACTTATCATGCAATATAAAAAAAGAAATATAAACAAATAAAGATCTTAATAATCGTTTCCTAACATCAACCATACTATCTTATTGAATATGCACATAAAAGCATCAATTAAACATGGCAGAAGACTCCACTAGCCACCATCACTCTCACATTTGTTCCATCGCGTACATCCGCTGCAGCCACTTAAGGCGCACATCAGGCTTTTCAAATCCCATGAAAGTCATCCTGTAGTTCTTCTTGTAAAATAGATCAACTGCATAAAAATACAGCTCACTTCCAGAGTCCACTTGATCCACAGCATCTAGGCGTTTTATGCAATCAATGATGGTTGGGGTGCTTCTTGTGTTTTCCTCATCTCCTAATTGTCTTTTGGCAACAACCTCAATCAATCGATCAACCTGGTTAGCCATCTTCGCTCCAACTCCTTTAGCTTCCTTTTTACTCTTACGAGAGGATGAGGGTGTAGGATCTATTGATCGCTTCTTGTTGAGTCTTGATCTTCTATCATCGTCCTCACCCTTCTCAACTTCATGGTTGGCCATATTAGGAGTTACTAACGTTTCTTCAGGACTATGGGGATCTTGAGTAATGTCCTGGGTATCTCGAGTAATGTCCACAACATTATCATGAAGGACACTAGATGAAGGCGCCCATGTATAGTCTCCGGTTGAAGTAGTCCCTCCGAATATGATATCTAACTCATCCTCAAATTTTAGAGGATGAGTGCGAAATTGTGCAGCTTTAGGGTTTGCCTGTATAAAAGAAGAATCTACTAATTAGAAAAGTAGCATTTATAAAAGAATTGAAAAAAAATCATGTTTTACATATAAAATAGCATCAATTTACCTGGATATATGATGCCCAATCTTCATCCGGAGCATTGATTGCACGAAGAACAGGATCAAGCCCCATTCCGCTCTTCCCTATGAGGCTTTTCCATGCTTTCCACAACTCTTTAGTAGAATCATAATGATTCTTCATCTGTATTTTATCATAATGTAACCTAGTTTTTTCTGTGAACCCCTTGATTATTGCATCCCACCCAGCTTGATTAAAGCAATGAGTGGGTCGATTTCCCTTTTGGACTTGCTCCACACATAATTCCACAAAGACTTGATGATGTTGTGGATTCCAATAGGCCTTTAGCCTTTGACCAACATAGTTAGGTGCCAACATCAGAACCTACGATAGTAGCGATGCATATCAATCAAACTTAAATGAATTTTTAACAAACATATGTTATACTTTGGAAAATCATTTAATTTTTATGTATATAAATTGTTCTCACCATTTGACATGCTTGCACACTCAATTGAAAGTTTATCCAATGCACAAATTAGTGGTTGAGTATAATCTTGCGCAAGAATTATACATAATTATCCTTGCTACCCTATGCCTAACTGTAACTATAAATGAAGGAATATGAAAATTAAAATGCAAAAAGGAAGCTCCAAACAATACTGGTATATGCATAAACTCATGACAGTAAAATCATAAATGCATAAATACAAAACCCACAATCCACATGCCAATGGATGGAATAGATAACACATCTCAGTGTATATCACAAAAATTCCAAATATCCAATACCCAAAAACATAAAGAGGAAAAAAGGTTTCTAATTCAGATTCTTCACTTAAATGAAAATAAATACACTCGATACATGATAATCAAGGGCTGACATTGAAATGATCCTAGCAGGCCTTCTTTATGAAATGAAAAATGACCCTAGAAGGAGGGCAGCATTCATGTAGAACTTCGTTTTCAAATTACGGATTTGCCATCATCTCTATAGTAGTCCTTCAATCCATCTCTCTTACTTTCCAACTATAGCAGCAATGATCAATTTGAACAATTGACTCCAACACTCATCACCTTCTCATACAATCCCTAATTTTTGGGGGTCTTTTTGCGTATTACAATCGTCTCTGCCCATTGCACTTCTTCCATGGAGCTCTGACGGTGTAAAGATCGTCTTTACAAATAAACATCTTTCATTCAAAACCCTCAATACCACGAGAACATCAAACCCACCAAAACCATCTTGTAGACCTCTTCTCACTCTCTAACAAAATCATATCTATTTCTCATCAATCAAACAAAAAAACTATATGCACCCCTTCTAGCTCCTCACAGAAACTGCCAGGACATAAAAAAAATAGAAAATGGATTTTCAAATTGAGAGAGAAGAAAATAGAAAACGGCATGTAGATAGAAATAGAGATAGAGATTGTGCACACCACTTCCTTGGAGTTGGAGAAGAAAAGTGTGATGATGATGAAACCCTCGAGTAGGCAGAGATGGGAACCCTTGAGAGAAAAAGGAAATGTTGCAATGGAAGGATTAGGAAGAAGAGTGAGTGGATTGAAGAGTTATAAGGATGAGGCGAAAGAAATTACCTACGCGCCAAAAACTCCCCATTGAGGAGTCAAAAGATTCAGAGACTCTCTCAATAGAAGAATTAATGGGATCACTCCAAGTTCATGAGCAACGTATGCAGAAGAATAGTGGCTCCATGGCCTTGGAACAAGCATTGGAGTCAAAATTGACTCTAGGTGAGCAGAAGCCAAGTTATGAAAATTCTAAAAGAGGTGGCATGACCAACAGCAATCGTGGTAGAGGTATAGGGCGAGCAAATTATCAAAGCCAGGCTCAATATCACTGGAGAAGCAATAGTAACCGCAGAAAAGGAGCGAGCCGCGATAGATCCACTCATGGTCATGAAAATTCAAAAAGCGTTCAATGCTACAATTGCAATAAGCCTGGACACTATGCATCAGGTTGCTAGAGCAAACCAATGGAACGGGATAGGCAATCCAATTTTGCAGAAGCGTCAGATCATGCAAAAGAAGTCTCTACAGTTCTTCTGGCACAAGAAGAAGCATATGACCAGTAAGATATGTTGTATCTAAACTCCGGAGCAAGCAATCACAGGTGTGAAAAGAAGGAACTCTTTGAAGAGCTTGCAGAAGATGTTAGTGGCAAAGTAAGTCTCAGAGACTCATCAAAACTTCATGTCCAAGGTATGGAAAAAATTAAAATTTATCAGAAAGATGGTATGCCTGCATTTATTTCAATGTGTGTTATGTGCCCAACATGAAAAGCAACATCCTTAGTATTTGGCAACTCCTAGAAAGGGGATATGTGATACACATGGAGAACTCTTCTCTTTTATTAAAAGATGCTCATGGGAAATATATAACTCAAGTTCAAATGGCGAGGAACCGCATGTTCCCACTTTATCTCGATACAACGCTAGAGAAATGCTTTCATGGACTTATAAATAATGAGTCATGGAAGTGGCATCTTCGGTTTGGACATCTTCTCTTCAACGGGCTCAAATTATTATCTACTGCAAACATGGTGCATGGATTGCCAACTATCAAAAGTCTTGAGCATGTCTGTGAGGCATGCACAATAGGCAAGCAGCAAATAAAATCATTTCTAGTAGGAAAATCTTGGAGAGCAAAGGCACCATTGCAGCTGGTTCATACAAACATATGTGGACCACTAGAGACAGCTTCACTTGGAGGTAACAAATATTTTATCACATTTATTGATGATTTCAGTAAAAAGCTTTAAGTATTCTTTATCAAAGAAAAGTCAGCAGCCTTTACTACCTTCAAGAATCTTAAAGCTCGTGTTGAAGTAGAGAGTGGTTATAAAATCAAGACACTTAGATCTGACAGAGGTGATGAGTACACTTCCAAAGAATTTCAAGAGATTTGCAGGCAGTAGGGCATCAGACATCAGTTTACAACTACTTACACTCCACAGCAGAATGGAATAGCAAAAAGGAAGAACTGCACTATCCTTAATATGACAAGGACTATGCTCAAAGAAAGAGGTCTGTCAAAAGAATATTGGGCAGAAGCAGCATCATGCACAACCTATTTGCTAAATAGGTGCCCGACAAAGAGTGTCAAAAACAAAACATCGCAGGAGGCATGAAGCGGCTACAAACCAACTGTGACACACCTAAGAATCTTTGGGTGTGTTGCATATGCTCAAGTACCAGAAGCGAAAAGAAAGAAGCTTGATGATCGTGGAGAAAAATGCATTTTCATCGGATATAGTGATGAGTCTAAAGCCTACAAACTCTACAACCCACTTACTAAAAAGGTGGTCGTAAGTAGAGATGTTGTCTTCGGTGAACAAAAAGCATGGCAATGGAATAATGTAGATAAAATCAAAGAAAAACAAGTTGAGATGGAAGAACAAGAAGCAGATCCTCAAAATCCTGAAGCTTCACAGCAAAATGACTTAACACCTCCACGAGCAACATCTTCTGTTCAAAGAAGTTCAAAAGAACAAAATGCATCGCCAATAAGAAGTTCATCAGCTCGAAGTTCTTCCTCATCTATTACTCCAATTAAAATGAGAAGCCTAGAAGATATCTCTGATGAAACAGAAGAGACGAATCTCTTGTGTCTCTATGCTGACCAAGAGCCTCTAACCTTTCAATAAGCAGTGAATGAAGATTGCTGGAGAAAATTCATGGAAGAAGAAATGCATGCCATCGAGAAAAATGACACTTGGAAGCTTACTACACTTCCCCCAGGCCAGAAAGCTATTGGTGTCGAGTGGGTGTACAAGATCAAGTGCACAGCAGATGGAGAAATTGATAGATACAAGGCAAGGCTTGTAGCTAAAGGCTATAAACAATAGTATGGTGTTGACTATGAAGAATTTTTTGCTCTAGTTGTCAGGCTTGATACAGTAAAAATGCTAATCTTTCTTGCAGCTCATCACAGTTGAAAAATATACCAACTGGATGTTAAGTCAACATTATTAAAAGGCATACTTGATGAAGAAATATATATAGAGCAGTTAGAAGGTTTTAAAATGGAAGGAGAGGAGCAAAAGGTTTATCGCTTAAAGAAAGCGTTATATGGGCTAAAGCAGGCCCCACGAGCATGGAATGCTCGTATAGACAACTATCTAGAGGAAAACGGGTTCTCCAAATGCCCGTACGAGCATTCAGTCTGCATAAAGAGAAATGCTCATGGAGAAATGCTCATAACTGCCTCTACGTTGATAACTTACTATTCACTAGGAACAGTCCCCAGATGTTCCAAAAATTCAAATATGCTATGTTCAAGGAGTTTGATATGACGGATTGTGGACTAATGTCCTTCTTTCTTGGTATAGAGGTAAGGCAACAGCTAGATGGTATTTTCATCTCTTAGAAGAAATATGCGAAAGAGCTCCTTGAGAAATTTCGAATGAGCAATTGCAGTGCTATAAGCACGCCTATCGCAACGGGCTTGAGATTGACACAAGAAGGTGAAGGAAGACACATTAATCCAAGTCTCTTCAAAAGCCTGATTGGAAGCCTAAGGTATCTTGCAATCACCAGGCCAGATATTGTCTATGGCGTCGGACTTTTGAGCAGATATATGAAAAGTCCAAAAGAATCTCACTGGGTTGCAACTAAGAGAATCTTAAGTTATGTCAAAGGTTCTTTGCAACTTGGTATTCTCTATGCATATGGTAACGGAGCAAAATTATATGGATATTCAGACACTGACTGGGGAGGTGATCAAGATGAAGAAAGAGCACTACATGATATGTGTTCTATCTTGGGTCGACGACTTTCACGTGGGTCTTAAATAAGTAAAGTATTGTAGCTCTATTTACATGCAAAGCTGAGTACGTAGCAGCATCAGCAGCAGTCTGCAAAGCGATATGGCTAAGAAACCTCCTAAAAGAATTTGATCACCTACAAGATGAATCCACAACTATACTTGTGGATAACAAGTCTGTCATTGAACTTGCTAAAAATTCAGTGCAGCATGGAAGAAGCAAACACATAGATATCAGGTATCATTTCATAAGTGATCATGTAAAACAAAAAAGATAGTGAAGCTGGAGTATTACAGCACTATAGAGCAAGTGGCAGATATTTTCACTAAGGCTTGGACAATCGACACCTTCACAAGGTTAAGAGAAAAGCTTGGAATGAAGATAACTTCAATCTAAAAGATTAAGAGTGTCAGTGTTTGAGGGGGAGTAATGTTAGTCAAACATTGACATAAATGTATCACCCTCTCCTAGTCTCTAAGAAGAGTCCCCTCCAAGTCTCTCTCTTATTCTCAAGTTTTCTAGATAACTCCATCACCTCCTCACTCAAACGGTCATAGTGCATGATGATGTTTTGGACAATGTTCCCAAATGTTCTAGAAAGAACTATTCAAAGAGTCTCTCTCTCTCTTTCTCTCTCTCTCTCTCTCTCTCTCTCTCTCGAATTATGTAGAAGAGTCCATCAAAAGCCCACTTCATGAGGCATTCGGAAGCACCGATATCATCACATGGGTGAAGAAAGTCAAGGCAATGTACCAACATTTTTTTTTACTACCTAAGGAACTTAGGCTTATAAATATATGGATGTTGGGGATGTACAACCAAAGTCCCACATCGGCTAGAATTGGGAAAGATCATAGGCATATAAGTTGGACTAAGTACTCCATTGGTATGAGGCCTTCTGGGCAAAACCCAAGAACAAATCCATGAGGGCTTAGGCCCAAAGTGGACAATATCATATCAATGTGGAGTTTGTGGTGGTCCACTGTCCCACAAGTGGTATCAGAGCCCAAGCCCAGACTTAGCCCGGAGAATCCTCATATTGCCGAACAAAAGGTGGTGGGCCCCAGTGATGCGGAGGGAAAGCGCAGTACTCACGATTGGTGGATCCGTGGTGAGGCTCTCGAGTTGACACCTCACTCACTCTCTTATGTGGTGTACGAAACACCACTGCAAGAGAGACTACATCTTCTTCCTCTTCTTTGATCTTCATCTTCCCTTTCACCTAGGGTTACAACCAAAAGGATAATATATAGTTTTCAACAAATACTAAACTACCCTTCAACCCTAATTGCATTGGGCCTACAAAATGAGCCAAAACCCATAAACCCATAAACCTAACAAATCTCCACCTTGGCGAGATTTGCAGGCCACAACATTTTCCACCTTGGCATGCAATCACACGCCTCCAAATGCGCCCGTAGGCGCCAGCACCTGAAAGTGCTCAAACTCGCAGGATGTTGATGAAGTCTAAGCAATGCTTAAAATTGACCTCAGTCACAACCTTAGTCAACATATCTGCGGGGTTATCAGCAGTCGCAATCTTCTTAAGGAGTATATCTCCCTCATCAACAATCTCCCGCACAAAATGATACCGTACGTCAATGTGTTTCGTACGTGAATGATGAACCTGATCCTTTGCCAAACAAATTGCACTCTGACTATCACAATGGACATCCATGTGCTCCTGAAAGATCCCCATGTCATCAAGCAAACCTTGAAGCCAAATAGCCTCCTTAATGGCCTATGTCATCGCCATGTATTCTGCCTCAGTAGTAGACAAAACAACTGTAGACTGTAACGTTGACCTCCAACTCACCGGTCCCCTTGCAAGAGTGAACACATAACCTGTAGTAGACCGACGCTTATCCAAATCACCAGCGTAATCGGAATCCACATATCCAACCACATGCTGACCAATACTATCATCCCGCTGAAACGACAAACCAACATCCACAGTACCCATAATATACCGTAGGATCCATTTCACCGCTTGCCAGTGCCCTTTTCCTGGATCATGCATATATCTGCTTACTATACTGACAGCTTGTGAAATGTCGGGCCTAGTACACACCATCGCATGCATCAAACTACCAACAGCACTCTGATAAGGAACCTGAGCCATGTACTGACACTCATCATCTGTGCTAGGAGACATAGCAGCGCTAAGCATGAAGTGAGGGCAAGTGGTGTACTCACAGGTTTTGTTTTTGCATCCATACCAAAATGCTGTAGTATCTTCTTCAAATACTGTTTCTGTGATAGACAAACCTTGCCTTGCACCCTGTCTCTCTGAATTTCCATACCAAGTATCTTCTTGGCTTCGCCCAAATCCTTCATTTCAAATTCATTACTCATTTGAGTCTTCAATTTTTCAATCTCCACCTTGCTCTTAGAAGCTATAAGCATATCATCGACATATAAGAGCAAATAAATGAAGGTTCCATTTCGTAGTTTGCGATAGTAGACACAATGATCAAAAGAACTCCGTGTGTACTTTTGCCCAATCATAAACTTATCAAATCATTTGTACCACTGTCTCGGAGATTGTTTCAAACCATACAACGATTTTCTCAGTTTACAAGCCAAATGTTCTTTACCAGCAGCCTTATACCCATCTGGTTGGGTCATGTAGATCTCCTCATTCAAATCACCATGCAAAAATGCAGTTTTAACATCGAGTTGTACTAACTCAAGATCAAATTGTGCCACCAAGGCTAACAAAATACGAATCGAAGAATGCTTCACAACGGGAGAGAATACCTCATTGTAGTCAATGCCTTCCTTCTGTGCATAGCCTTTAGCCACCAATCTAGCCTTGTACCTGACACTGTCCTTTCCTGGAGATCCTTCCTTCATGGTGTAGACCCATTTGCACCCAATTGCTTTCTTCCCCTTAGGTAACTGTACCAGCTCCCAAGTGTCATTCTTATGAAGAGATTTCATTTCCTCATCCATTGCATTCTGCCACTCTACACTTTCTGAATGCCTGTTTGCTTCTTTGTAGGTAGTAGGAACACATTCTTCAACCATTGGAAGTGCATATGCCACCATGTCAGTGAACCATTGAGGTTTTCGAATATTCCTTTTTGGTCTACTGGCTGCAATAGAATCTTCTTCTTCTTGCTCTTGTAGAGGCTCTTGAGCTGGAGTCTCCTCCTCATCTGTATCATCACCCATTAACTCAACTGGGACGACATCAAACTCCACCTGCTTCGATTTACCATTGGTCTTGCTTTCCTCCTGAGGGTCATTTTGCTTGTTCTGTTTACACATAGTAGCTTCATCAAAAGTCACATCTCTACTCAGAACAAGTTTCTTTGAATCGAGACACCATAGCCGGTATCCTTTCACACCACTGATGAAACCCAAGAATATAGCTTTCTTGGCCCTTGGATCCAACTTACTCTTTATGATATGGTAATAAGCAGGACAACCAAATATATGCAATTTATCATAATCAGTAGCCGGTTTTCCAGACCATACCTCAACGGGTGTTTTACCCTCGATCGCAGCAGAAGGCAACCTATTGATGAGATGACAAGCATAAGCAACTGCCTCACCCCAAAATGCTTTGCCTAATCCAGAATTAGACAACATACACCGAACTTTCTCCAATATAGTGCGGTTCATGCGTTCTGCCACCCCATTCTGTTGCGGAGTCCCACTAACTGTGAAATGCCTCACGATCCCTAACAATGGAGGCACTGCCTCATTTGTACACAAGTCAAGTAACTGACAATTGCAAAGAGGGTGCTATGCCTGTAGTGCATAAGAGAGAAAAAAAAAAGAGTGAATAGTATCTTGTTTGAGTGTATTGTGATTTTTAATGGGTTCATTGAGTGTTGTATTGAAGGCTTGGGTAAGACCATTGTTTGTATTTGATTATTCCACTTGAAGGTGAAGTAAACTTTTTCTCTGTGTTCTTTGTTGTGTGCTTGTGGGTCCACCTAATTTCCAATAAGGGCACCGTCTGAGAGGGAATGTGTTTGTGCAAATCAATGTAAGAGGAAATATTGAAGGTGAAGAGTTCCTATTTTTAACTGTTGACACTTTTATTTGGAGTGACCGTTCCATAGATACTTGATAGGGATGGGATTGTTTTTGTTGTTTATTTTTGGTTCGGCTGGTTAAATGTGCTAAAGTTGATAATTAAGTAGTAGTTTTAGTTGCACTTTATTCGAAACTAGTTTGGCCTTTTCTGTTAAAAAGCAAACGTAGAAGTTGAGTTATCCAAATAATATTTTTTGAGATAAAGTTGTTAGTAAGAAGTAGCCTTTTAATAGTTATTTTGAAAAAAAAAAAAACATTGTTATATTTTGACTGCCCAAACCAAACACACCTAAACTTTTTTCCTTACAATGATGAAAAGTTTGACTCTGATTTTATGAAAGGATATGGTACCTCGATACTTTTATATTCCCTAAATGCAAATATGGGATGCATCCTCCTGACAACATTAATTATAGTAAAGGAATATAATGGTAATTTATATTTACTTTATAAGATTACTCCCACGAAACAAAGATCCAATAAAACTATAATACTAAATGTGTTAATTATGTATAAGTAACGTAACATTTATCTTAATATATCACTAACATAAAAATCCGTGCTTAACACTGGCATGTTCAACGATAATTGAAAATTATATTTGCGGATTTATCAAGAAAAACTCAGATTTTGTAAAATCAATCCTCAAATACTCATGAGAATGATTTGATGATTATTTTAGGGATAGAAATGAAGTTCTTGCAGAAAAGTGAAAAGTGGGAAGAAGAGGCGGTTACATGAAGTGGAGGAAATGAGCGGTTACATGTTGAAAGTGGAGATGAGTGGTTACATATTGAAAGTAAGGAGTTATAACTCCCAGTCAAAATCATAAGTTATGGTCAAAATTATCTTCAAAACCCATGGCTTTAAGTATAATTTGTTAGGGATTTTATATGTTGCAGTTTGATTGGATGCATTCATATTTTTTGCAAAAGTTTGATCTCCCATTTTCACATGTTTTTAACTTTCAAACCTTGGAATCTTCATGCATAGTTCTTAATTTCCAAATCTTGAAGTTTTGGAAATTCCTCATGCATAGTTTTATGACTTTTAATCTTGATTCGTTATACATTTTTATGATCTCATTTTCATATCTTTATAGGCATCTTAGGATCATGATTTAAAAATCATTGCTATCATCGTGTTAATTTTAAGATGTGTGAATCTCTTTGGAGTATCCATGTTTGAAAAATCTTTTTTTTTTTGTTACTGTAACATTGGTACAGTAACTTTGAAATTTCTTTTTTATAAATTCAAAGCTAGTTTCAAGGGTTCGGGAGGTTTTTGAGGGTAGATGAAGGAGAAGAGATAAGGAAGGTTAGTGGAGAAGGAAAAACTAAAGCTTGAATTTCAACCTTAGATTCATATCAAGTTAGTGCCTTTTTCGTTACTAAAATTTCATGCTAGGTCAAAGGCTTTGATTTTCTCTTATAGCATGATTTGTGTAATGAATTTATGCATTTTTTAAATGTTGTTTTCCATAACATGATTTACACCTTCAACATGCTTATCATTATGGATTCAACATTGCCCTTTTTACACATGTTATGTTTTTCATTCTATGATCAGACTTGATGGTCTTTGATTTTCAAATATCAAATTTGTTTCTTGTTCAAACATGTCTTCAACATTTTATACCTCTATCTCATTATCATGGATTATCACTTTAGAAAGTCCTTTTGTTTGACTTATCTTTCATGAACCATCATTTTAAAATGATTAGAGGTATCATGGAATACATATATTCATTGAGTTGCAATCTTTGAAATCATCTTCATGTGTATGCATTGAGTGGAAAATCACTTTCACATCGCCCTATGTAAGAGGCACATGATTGTACTCCATTGTGTCTCTACTAGTGTATTGTTAGACAAAATTTAGAGAGATAAAATCTTTGAGTATAAAATTGCTTAGCATAGAAAAGCATATGCATGTAAAGGTTATTGTTGAGCCTTTGAAAAGCATAAGTGGTTGTAAGGTTTGAGGTGAACTGTAAATCTCTATTGAATTAGTGGAATACCGGTGGAGTATAGGAATACAAGCTGAGAGTGGATGTAGGTAACTTGGCCAAACCACTATATATCACTTTGTTGTGGTGAATGCTTATTTTTGTGGTGAATGTTTATCTTGTTTACTTCTGCACTGTAAATTTCATAAACATCTCTTAAGCATAAGTGGCAAAAAGAATTTAAGAATGGTCAAGAATTAAGCTCACCCTATTCACCACACCCTTTAAGGTTTAGAACCTGGACTTTCATCTTTCATTAGTGGGGTAATAATCAATCAAGATATACCAATGCCCAAAGATCTATTTACAATGGTAAAATCTAACGCTAGATTTTTGTTAATATCATTAATAGATAGATTATTTGGTGCTGACACATTTGCAAAAAAATTAATTACATGAATGAAAGCTCAACAACATTAAACAGTTTACAATCGTAGAATTGTATTAAAGGATTTAATTTCAATAATAGATAACTAGCACAATAACCCGTGTCAACCACAGGTAGGACCAAATATTGCAAGCTAAATATTCATATATAAAAAGATAAAATAATTGCAAACAAAATCAAATTGAAATAAAAAGGGACATAAAAATAAAAGAAAATTAACTCATAGACTCCTTACATTCTAAGGAAAATCTCCAAATAATCATCATTTGCTAATCTTATTCCTAGATCTTAGAAAGAAAACAAAAGAAAGAAAAGGTTAAAAGTAAATGTTTGCATGCGACGAGAGCTAAGTGGTATAGAATGAGAACTGGGAAAGAAAGATGATAGAAGAGGTGGGGTAGAAAAAGAGTTATTAGAAAATAAGTTGAACCTTCAAAAGTGGAGAGTGGATGTGAGGTTTCATGAGATAAATAATAGGTAGTTGAATAACATAGGTAGTGGGGAGAAGAATGTGGAGTATATGAAATAAAGGGAATAACTTCCCATCAAAACTGCAACTGACATTCAAAATTAGATCCAAAAGCTTCAAGCTTAATATATTATAATTAGTACTGTCAATCCAGCTCATTGTCGGGGGGCCCGGCAAGGCTCGGCCCACAAAAGCCCATAAAGCGAGCGCTTTTTTTTTCTTAAAGCCTGAGGGTAGGGTAGGGCCCTAATTTGAAAAAGCCCGCAATCTTGAGGGCTGAGCTAGGGCTTGACTTATCCGGCCCGTGGGGGCTCAGCCCGACCCGCAATTTATTAAATATGTGAGATTTTTAAGAGTGTTTGTGAAGCTACGTTAAAATTTTCAGGAAGTATGGATCCATCTATTTATTTATTTTTACTATAAGTGATTAGAATACATAGTTTATTGGTACAAAAGTTAGATGGTGTAGATATCTTTTATAGAAATATGACTTGATAATGAAGGGAACTCTTGATAAATTTTGAGTGCAGTATAATAAAGTATTTGAAATAGCCATACTCCTTGATCCTAAATGTAAGTTGTTTGTATTTAGAGTATGCTTTAAGAAATTTATTTGGATCAAGCGAAGATATAATCTAAGTATTCGTCAAGATAATACTCTCAGGCTCTTTAGAAATCTTTATTAAGAGTATCGCGTGATTTATGATACACTTACCATGATATTGTCAAATGTGGATGAAGTCGATTTAGTAAAGAATAGCTACTAAGTCTAATATGCTTTTTTTTAATGTTTGAGGAACAAATTACTTAGACTTGTAGAGGGGGAATTTGAATTAGACTGTTATTTGGAGGAGTTAAGAGATATATAAATCTACAAATTCCAATATATTGGATTGGTCGGAAGTTAATTCAAGAAATTATCCAGTTATTTCAAGAATGGCTTGTGACATTTTAGCAATTCCAGTTTCTATAATTACTTTTGAATCGGCATTTAGTACTAGAGGAAGAGTACTTGACCACTATAAGAGTTGTTTAAAATCCGAGACTTGTAGAAGTCTTGGTTTGCGCACAAAATTGGATACATTTGTAGCAACACAATGATAATAATGCATTAGATGATTTTTTAGATTTTCTAAAAGTAAATTGAATAATTAAATAACTTATTAATTCTAATTATTTGATATGTATTATCATTTATAGAATTATTGTTATATGCTTTATGTTAAAAATTAGAAAATTTATTTTATCCCACCACCAACTTTCCAATCAAAAAAAAGTTTTTAACACCGTCATACTGCCTTTTGCATTACATTACCGGTCCCCAGCCTAGACAAAGGAGGAGGGTTAGCATTAAGTTGGAAGTCAATGGTGCGTTAGGGATTTTGTGTATTACAATTTGATGGATGCATTATCATTTTAATCATCATTTGAATTTTCACAAGAGCATTGATTTAGAAAAACTTAAAATCTTGATTTTCACATGCATTGCTTTTAAGAATTTTAGAAATCATGGTTCATGCATGTTTTGATTTTAAACTTGGATGCAATTATTTTTGAAAAGAAGTTTTTGAATCAAGCATGCCTATGTTTTTAAAAGTTTCAAATCATCTTTGGTATTTTAGGTTTCATGTTTTTAAAACTCTTAGATTGATTTAAAACATGTTTCCAAGCTTGATTTAATGGCCCAAAATTTCCCAAAGGAATATACTTTGAAATTTGCAAAAGTTGGGAAATTGGTCCCTGGACCAAGTCGACCAACAGTGTGCTCGGTCGACCGGCCCATGGACCCGGTCCGGTCGACCGGGAAAAGAGTCGTTGAGCTCTTTTTCAAACGATCAGATTTTTTACCGTTGAGCCCAGGTTGACCGGGCAAGGTACCAGGTCGATCGGGGACTCGCAGAAACTCATTTTTTGAGTATAAAAGCAAGTTCATTCATTCAAAAAAATTTGAGGAAATAAGAGGCCCTCCTTGAGGTGTTTTGAGGCCAAACAAAGGGGAATGAGCTAAGGAACGATAGGGGTCATTTGGAAAGCTAAAGCTTGGTTCTATTGAGTTAAATCACTAAGTAAGCTTTACTTTTCTTAATCATATATTTTCATGCTTTGCTTTAATATTGGTAAATCTTTTCTAGCATGTTAAACTATGATTTGTTGTGTCCTTAACATGTATATGTGTTGAATTGATTTATTGTTTTGGATGCACCGTCTTGATTCAAACCAAGTAGGACTCAAATTGGTATATCTAAGTGAATCATGTTTTGGAATCATCTTTGAAATTACATGTAACATGATTCCTATACTTGGTAGAATCATTGGTTGTTGATTTCCATGACTAAAGAATCATTTTCAATCTATCTCATGCTTTGGATTCAACAACACTCTCAAATCACATGTACTTTTGTTTTAAAGTTTCACAACTTGCTTAGCTTTGATAGGTATGTCATTTTCAAGTTGATTTTTAAATTACATGTGATTTGCCCCTTAACTTCAATCAAATATATTTTTTGTATTTTACACTTTCAAATGCTTTTAGCATACATATATTGAGCTACATTGTTAATTTGATTGAAATCCTTATGCATCACATGTTTTGCTCTTAAAATTTCACAACTTCTTTAGAATAGATAGGTATATCTTTTACAAGTTGTTTTTAACATGTGATTAGCATTCTTTCCTCAATCATAAATGTTTTTATGAGCTAAGACTTTTAAAAGCCTTTGGCATATATTTATGAGCTTTTATTTTCAAATTGATTGAGGACATCATACATACACATTGTGCATTCATATTGTGTGTGTGAATTAGATTTTCACTTTCATATCCGCCTAATTAAGAGGCATTGTATTGAGCTAAAATTGTATCTCCATCAAATATCACTACACCATTTTAGTGCTTTTACAGCTTCTCATTTACGGCATGCATTGAATGCAAGCAGTAAATGATATAATAGTACGGCGTGCACGGAATGCGAGCCGCGAAAGGGCTTTTTCTTCTCTTTATTAAGGCATGCATTTTGCGCGCCGTGGGACTTTATCAATTACGGCGTGCATTTAGGACGTCGTAAATTATTAAGCATTTGTGGCCCACATTCGGAAGCCATAAAAATATTAGGGTATCACAGCCCACATGTTGCACGCTGTAAAAGGCCAAGCCATTCAAATTAAGTTCACGTGCTTTGAGAAGCTGTAGATTAATCAGCTTTCACAGCCCACATTTCGCATGCCGTAAAAAAAGAAACCCGCCAAATTAATATTCCAAAAATATTTCACACCCTTTTTTTGACACCCAAAATTTAACCCCAAATTAGGGATAGATGATATCCACTGAGAACCCAAATCTTGACACCAAAAAAATTTCGCACCCCTTTTTCATCTCACGATACCCACCGAGAACCCATTGCTCACAGTACCAAAAAATTGACTTTTAGCGTCGAACTTTTTGCCGCGGCCAGTGTTTTTGTGGCTATTTCGTACTTGTTGCCACCACCAATAGAGTTAATGGAAACAAATCCCATTTTGCCTCGCCCATGTCTGCCTATGACAAAACGTGTCCTTATTGCAACCACTTCAATCAGACTGTTGCTTTAAGTTGTTCCTTTTGCCACGATCATGTTTTGGTCGCGGCTTCAAGTACATATTTTGCTTCGATTGCGGCAATAAGATCTAATATTTATTTTTTGAAAAAAAAAACATGTTCACGCGGCCCTTTTATTCTTTCCCTCCCTACGTTTTGGTGAAAAAAATCCACAACGAAATAATGCATAAAATTTGGGCGCGCGAACTTTCTTCGCAGTTCATTTTTTAGAACCATTGGGCGACGAAATGAAATAACATCACACCCTCGAACGAGACCTCGTCCATCTCTCTCCATCACCACTCGCACAGCCCTCACCCTCTCCATCCCCCACCCACCCTTCTCTCTAGCTCTCTCTCTCTCTCTCTCGCTCTTCTTCTTTTTCTTCCGCTTCGATGTTAGGGTTTTGGTTTTTTTTTTCTTGGGTCTTGCGCATGAGAAGACGCAAGAGAGATTGCTCAAATATGAAATGGAGAAAATACCGCTCATTTCCCAGATCCAAATTATCTAAGGAGACAGCTTCGAAGAAAAAAGAGCAGATGGAGATGTCGAGAGTAGATTACCATGTTCCGCATCTTGTTGGAGATGTCGAGAGTGAGATCTGCAGGGGAGCCACCAGCGCCCCAGGTGATGTCGCAGAAGGAAGGATTGTGAGAAACCATACGGTCCATGCGGTCGAAGAGATTGTCGACTCCATCTTCCATCTTCGGTGGGAAGAACTCGAACGAGAATACAACCTTCCCTTCTTCAGAAGCCGCTCGAATCTTTTCAATCACCTCTCTCTCTATCTCTCTCTCAAACCGGAGAAGAAGGAAAAGAGAATGTAAGAAGAAGTGAGAAAATAGAGATGGTGGTGTTGGAGTAGAAGGAGATGAGAGAATTCCAAGATTCCTCTCCTTCCCCTCTCTCTGAATCTTAGATTTCTCTTCCCCCCCACCCCCACCCACAAAATTACAAGGTTTAATTGTTTTAGACAAATTACTTACTTGAAAAATCTCGACTTTGTCTAAAAAACTATCTCCATCTCTGTTGATCTCAAAAAAACCCATCTCTTTTATACCCCTCTCATCCCATATCGCTGCGTAAACCTTGGATCAAATTTTACAGATGGGTTATCTCTTTTAGTGTTGTGTGTTTTCAACCTCTCTGCTTTCCTCTGTTTTGTACAGTGGCTGAGGAGCCTCTTGCTTCTTGTTTTCATTGGGATACCGTTTACAATCACACCTACTTCTACTTGGAGAGCTGTACTTCTCTTTTGATCTCCCACAATCAATTGTCTTCCTCTCTTTCGCAGGACTTTTTGGATTATAATTTACCCTCTATCTTTTTTAAATCTCTCGGAAATGCTCTGTAGAATTTCTAATCTCAGTTTGCAACTTGTCTGGGAAAACCCATAATGGGGTTTCTTTACTCTCCCATTTTCCAGACCAAAGGGCCTGCAGCCGCGCCTTCTACCTCAGCACCCACATTGCATTCAATGGTTCCAGCGGCGCAGACCCCCCCTGCTTCCCTGAGAGGGGGAGTATCTTCTGGGTTTTAAACATCCTCGGTGGAGTACCTCCCATGTCGCCTAAAGGGTGTCTTCACGCCACCAACAATGACACACATCACTTCCTACAGCAACGTTCAACCTCGATCTGTGTCCATGCGATGGCGGAGAGAGGACTGAGAGTTCCCATCTCGTCAGTAGCTGCATTGATACCATTGATGGCAAGCTGGTACATAGATCTTTTGTGGTTAGTTTCTTGAGCTTGCTTTTGAGTTTTGAGTTTCTGATTTTCTTCATTATATATTCCGGGCATCCTTTGCTTTCCTATTGAGGGTTTTAGAACCATTTGTGTGGGGCTTCTAAGTTACCAATGCATTGGTCTAAAGATTAGGCTGGATTACATTGTCATGTGAAAATATGTCATCGGTATTACATTCATTTAACATGTATACTATCTAATTCACGTTTGAAGACCCCAAGGTGCTCCTATTTTTCAAAAGTTGCATGATTCTCTCCTCCATTAACCATCTATTATAAGTTTTGCTTGTATTTACATTGAGCATTTTGATGCGCTATCACCAAATTTTCTTATATGCCTTCCTCATTCTTTTCCCTTTATTTATCCAGGTAATGGACATAACTCCAAGAATGCAGGAGCGTGATTTTGCTGTCACTCCATATGTTCCAGTTTATGTGATGCTGCCTGTAAGTTTTAATTTTTCATTCCCTCCAGAATACAAGAGCGTAATTTTTCATTATAAGTTCTTCCTCTGATGCATTATTTTTCACTAATCAAAATGAGGTACTGCTGGTTTTAGGCTATGCGCGCCCATCCATGTGAAACACACACACCCCCACCCCCACCCCCACCCCCACCGTTTCCAGATATTCCTAAATATTCTTCTAGTCAACACTGAAGGGCATACCAACACTGAAGGCAATACAAAAATTGTGCAAACAAACGAAATATTAATAAGGTTGGATAATGTGTCCAAAAGAAAATTGATTTGTGGTCCCTTTTTTAAAAAAATGGTAACAAAACTTCATTAAAAAGAAGCAACAAATATAAATTTGAAGAAGATAACCATTGGAGTTGGTTGCCACAGTAATAACACCTGTGTGGGCCATGGGCCCTGATCTAAAGAGTTGAAATGGTTGGGTGAATTTATAATGCATTCATGGTAAGAGAATGATTCTGCATGCTTTCTAGCGCGAAATGCCTTTTCCAATTGGATTTTGATTTCCTCTCTATCGGAAAATCTGAACTTCAAGATGATATCTTTTCCGCTCGAAATGATGTCACACCAAATCCTTGGAAAGTTGGCTCGTGAGAAAAATATCCATGGGAAATCCTCTGTAGAATTACACCCTCAAGAGTGCAACTCAGGTGGGCTGGTTTGGGTCCAGTGTACCCAAAAAAGTTCCAAAAAATACTTTTGTCAGGAAACTGGGTGATTGAGCACATTCACAACTTCATTCCCCTGTACAGGTTTGTCATGAATCAATATTATCATTGATGAAACATTTTAACCAAGATTGGGCAAACCTTTAATAAACAGGTAGAAATCTAGGAACAAAATGTTCCTTCAAGATGGATTTCTTTTCTTTTTCCTTTTTCTTTTTTGGGTTTTTATTTTATTTTATTTTATTTTTGGGTTTTGAGGTATTTTTCTATTATTCCAAGATTTAGGAGATTGTTTAAGTCAGCTGAAAGGAGTGAACAATTAACATGGCACTACACAAACAAAAGTCAGGATGGCATTATGCGGCATCCAATTGACTCATTGGCATGGAATAGAATAGACGATAAGTGGCCTTCTTTTGCATCTGATCCACGTAATCTCAGACTCGGCTTTTCTTCAGATGGATTTAATCCTTTTGGTGATCTTAGCTCTCGACATAGTTGTTGGCCTGTAATTCTGATCACATATAATCTTTCTCCCTGGTTATGCATGTCAAAAGAAATTTTGATTTTGACATTACTCATTCTTGGGCCAAAGCAACCTGGAAATGATATAGATGTGTACTTAGCACCTCTTATAGATGATTTGAAAGAGCTTTGGGTGAATGGAGTGAGTGTTTATGATGCATTTACTCAATCCACATTCAACTTGAGAGCTGTTTTGATGTGGACAATAAACGATTTCCCTACTGGTTCAATGATGGATTTTAATGTGGAATTTTAGCTGTTCTTTTCAATGCCTTCAATCAAATATATAGGATCATCTTATCAGAAATGTTAAGCCATGGTGGTTACACGTGAGTCTTGTACCTCTCAAAGTGCTCTTAGTGTAAGGCACAAACTACTTACCAAGGACAAGTATGATACTAGTTTACTACTGCAATATAATTTGGTGAGGGCCTGGTTGCAATAGTTCTTTCCTCTTTATGTGTATACATTAATTGATTTTGTTTGTATTTCACATTCTGTTTCAGGTTATTGACCAAGTTGTGTAAATACTCTGCCATAAACGTTAAACAACTTGAACATGGGGATGTTATCTTTCTTTCTTGGTATACTAGTCTTGGCAGTGCATGCAAATGCAAGGAACATTGTGGTGATTAAGAAAATTGGTGAGAAAATTAATTAAGAACGCTTTTTGTATTATCTTACCTGTGATGTGCACTTATACTCCAAGCAAAAGGCAGTGGATCAGGAACATGAAATGATGATTTTGTAGTATGTGTATCAGATGACACTAATAAAAGTAGAATAAAAATTAAGTATTTTGAGTGAAACTGCAATCTCACAGGTGGTGCTCATTTATTTAATGGAATTCATTTATTTTTTTCCATGGATTTAAGGACGAGTCTTCATTTATTTAATGGAATTCATGCTCTAGATGGTAGTTTTGAGGTCATGTCTCTTGTTGTTTTTGATTGACAGATGCATAGCAGCTCAATCTTTGACAATGTGAGTAGCAATCTAGTATTTTCTTTCCAATTTCTTGATTTTTTACTATTTTAAGAAATTATTTCTCTTTTCATATCATTAAGATTCTTTACAGGTGGAGTGCTCAACTAACAACTGAACTTTTGATACTTTACAGGTGGTTTGTGGGAAACCGCGCGGGAGCCTTTACATGCTTGCGTGATGAAATGGGAAGATATGACTCCCCTGATGCTTCCATATCGGTGTAAAACCAGATTTCAAGGTCTCTTCACTTGGAGAAGTGTATTCATTATTGGAAGCAAATTCGAACTGGCTCCTTAATCCCAAATTTTTTCGACAGTAGTGGACGCTATGATGTTTAAATACTTCAAATAAGCAATATACCATGTCATATTTTTAGGAAGGCAACATATGAATGTTCTTCAAGCTTAATTTATCTTTTCTTGCTCTTTTATATTTGATAAGTAATATATGTGGAAGGAACAAAGAAGAGGTTGTTTTGATAAGTAATATATGTGGTAGGTACCTTCGCGAATAAATCCCAATGGAAGAAGACGAAAAGTGTGTGAATCTTGTAAATGAACAAACAAGAATTCCCTCATTGTTTTGGTATTGATTTGAATGGATGATCATTTTCATGTATTTTTTTTTCTCATGGCCTATCTAGCTTGTATAGACTGCAAGTCCAGTGTTTTTATTTTTAACTGCAGGTCAAGTGTTTATTTGCAGGTTCTGTTTACATTTTTTTTTAGTTTATTAATTTGTATTTGTAGCAATAAAAAAATTATGGATTTAATCTTTTATAATTAAAAAACAATTAATTTTTTTATAAAAAAAATAATTAAGGCGCGTCTTGCGAGCCGTAAATTGAAATTCGCCAATTCTTTAATGGCCTGCATTTGCAAGTTATAAAAACATATACTTAATTACGACTTGCATTTTGAGCCGTTAATCAGATTGAACACAACCCATTTACAGCCCACAAATGCAAGCTGTGTAAAACATTTTCCGTTTTAAGTATTCACGGCTTACTACGTGTGCCATAAACTTAAGCACACCCTGCTTTAAACGGCACTCAGTTTGCGTCGTAAAAATTTAGTATTTACTGCCTACTTAGTAGGCCATAAATCTGGTCCAAAAAGTCCTAAGAGCATCATTTACGGCATGCATTGATCATACTTACGGCCTGTATATGCACACTATAATTACATCGAACCTTTTACGGCAGGACCTTTTACGGCACGACCCCCGTGAGTCGTAAACTTACATTTACGGCGCGCATTGCACGTTGTAAAATCCCTGAAATGGTGTAGTGTATATTATAGACACTACCTATAGAGAGAACCAACCTTTTGGTTGCAAAGGTTATTGCTTGGCCTAAAGAAAAGCATAGTGTATAGGTTATTGCTTAGCCTTGAAAAGCATAATGTAGATGTTATTGCTTAGCCTACTGAAAAGCATACATAGTGGAAATCCGGTGGGGTGTAGGCACACAAACCGGTAGTGGATGTAGGCATTGAGACCGAACCACTATAAATCATTGTATGATGGTGCATGCTTTGTGGTGATTGTTTTTTTTAGCCTCCTCATTTAGTTTGATAATCATCACTAGTGGCTAATTTAATTTAAAGTAGTTAAAATTTGTTATAATTGGTCACTAATTTGAAGCTCACCTTATTCACCCCCCCTCTAGGGTTCGGATCCCAGACTTTCATGGTGGCATAGGAAAGATATTTTTTTTAAAGAAAAATAATCTTCCTTTCTTTTGGCCCTCGCCCGGCCCTAACCCTTAAGGGTAGGGTAAAGGTCAAAAAATTATAGACCCACTATAAAAGTAGAGGGCTTTTACTCGCTCAGGCCCGACCCGCACATGTGAGGGTAGGATAAGAGCTTATCTCAACCCGGCCCTTTGACGGCCCTAATTATAATAGTGTCTTAGAGATAAA
>CM022953.1:39358396-39539049 GCA_012931725.1 Litsea cubeba | reverse complement strand
GTGACGTACGTCGCACGCGAAGCATGGGAGGCCATACCTCATAAATGGGGTCTTGGAACCCGACCCTCCTTTTCCCCTATAAATAGGGGCTCTCCTTTGCCGTGTGACCATCTCTATCTCGAGTAGGGGGTAAGCATGTCAGGGAGGAAAGGCTTGTTTTAGAAACTTCTTCTACTCCTCAGAGACATGGAGATTCTCCTGCTCTCGCCAGAAGCTCCAGTGGTTCCGTCTTTCAGGAGTCCGCCAAAATCCTTCGCTCTGCAGGAACCTTTCGCGACTGAAAATGACTCTGACGAAAAAGGTCGCGTTCGGGCATCATGGCTCACGCACTCTCTGAATCCGATCACCGTGGATCACGCGCTCTCTGAACGCGGGTCCTTAATCAACTCTTGTCGATGCGTCTGGGAGTAGGTCAGACCTCTGCTGTGGACCGAGGAGTTGCTTACGAACTTGGTCTAACCAACCATAGGGTATTGTAGAGATCTAAGCATCGAGGACCCCGGATCTCATGCAATGAAGAGTAGTGTTTCCGAGTTTTTGCAGGGGACAAAGAGTCTCCCTATTGTACTTTTATTGCTTTTCTGCATCTTATGTAATGATACATTCTATTGTATCTTCGTAATGAAGACATTTCAGTCAATACAAATGGACTTTTCAATCAATACAGATGAAATGATATATATATTTTTTTCATTATTGACCGAGGTGAATCTGAGGGTACCTTTTGAGAAGCATGTGTGTATGAACCCGAAATTTTGAAAAGCCTGGGTGTATGAACCCGAAGTTTTGAGAAGCCTGGGTGTATGAACCCGAAATTTTGAGAAACCTGGGTGTGTGAACCCGAGGTCAGTCTCTGGGTGCGTGAACCCGACGTTTTGAGAAGCTTGGGTGTATGAACCCGAGGTCAGTCTCTAGGTGTATGAACCCAAAATTCTGAGAAGCCTGGGTGTATGAACCCGAGGTCAGTCTCTGGGTGCGTGAACCCGAAGTTTTGAGAAGCCTAGGTGTATGAACACGAAGTCAGTCTCTAGGTGTATGAACCCAAAGTTTTAAGAAGCATAGGTGTATGAACCCGAGGTCAGTCTCTGGGTGCGTGAACCTGAAATTTTGAGAAGCCTGGGTATATGAACCCGAGGTCAGTCTCTGTTGTTTTTGCTGCTGCCGATTTCCATAAATTGATGACAGAATGAAGGCCGCTTTTATTGATCTTGAAACTTTGATTACAACTCTAGATAAAGAACTTCTTGAGGTAGGTTGCATTCCATGGTCGTGGCAATTGTCTGCCATCCATGTCCTCAAGTTTGTATGACAATCGTCTGGCAACTGAGATTACTTTGAACGGGCCATGCCAGTTAGGAGCTAGTTTGCCTTCGTTTGGATTCCTGTCTGCCGGGAACATCTTCTTCAGGACCAGCTCTCCTACCGAGAACCTTCTCTCTCTGACCTTCTCATTGTAGCCTTTGACTAACTGCCGCTGGTAATCGGCCAGTCGGATGGCCGCTGCTTCTCTGCGCTCGTCTGCCAATTCCAGTTCTCTGGCCAAGTTTATCTCGTTTTGGCCTTGATCAACATGTTCTGATCTCAGGGTTGGAAGGCCAATTTCAAGGGGAATGACAGCTTCCATCCCATAGGCAAGAGAGAACAGTGTTGCCGAAGTGGAACGCCTTGGGGTTGTCCTATATGCCCATAGGACGCTAGGGAGCTCCTCCACCCACCTTCCTTTAGCTCGGTCAAGCCGCTTTTTCAGCCCGTCAAGTAATACTTTATTAGAGATCTCTGCCTGACCATTGTTCTGCGGGTACGCCGGGGTGGAGTAGTGGTTTTTGATGCCATGTTCTTGACAGAAGCCTTTGAAAATGTTGGAATCGAATTGGGTCCTGTTGTCCGAGATCAAAGCTCTAGGGATGCCAAACCTTATGATGATATTCTTCCATACAAAATTCTTTGAATCTTTTTTGGTGATGGAGGAAAGCGGTTTTGCTTCTACCCACTTGGTGAAATAGCTAGTGGCAACTATCAACCATCTCTTATTCCCTTGGGCCCGGTGAAGAGGTCCTATGATGTCTAGCCCCCATTGGGCGAAGGGCCACGGGCTAGAGAGGGGACTTAAGTCCTACGCCGGCTGATCTTGTATTTTATTTACAAATTATTCTTTAGTACTTGCTGTTTACTTTGTTTATTGGTGCATAGGTACCAATTCCTACCATATCGAGGAGACGGAGGAGAGTCAATTAATTTCAAGTGTTTGAGGGTGTGTTTGGTTGGACTTACCAACATGGCTTTTTGGGCTTTTTCCTTTGAAAAAGCCCATAAGCCCAAAAAAGTCAGTTTGGTTATTATATTTTTAATCGAGCTTTAAGACCAGTAAAAGTGAAAAACCATTTTGCCAAGAAGCACTAAGGAGCCTACTTCATGTTGGAGAGGTGCTTCCTTGGTTTTGCGGACAGCAGACGGTGATTTGGCGGAAGCCTACAACCACATGCTCAAATTTGATTGTGAGGGATCTCAATGCTTTTTCTACAACTCGTATATGCCATGTTGATCATTATACTTTTTACCCTTGCAAATGCTAGGCTTGGTGGAGTCGACCTAAATTTTGAGATGATGTCAATTCATGTGTTACGCACCACAAGATAGACGGTTGAGATCCTCATACATGTTGATCATGTATGCTAAGTAGGAATGCTAATGGAACATGCAGGGACGTGCCCATTAGGCCGTTCAAAATTTATATCCCAACCGTTCATCTGTTAAAGGGTTTTGTTTTAGATGGACCACTACACCTCAACATCACAAGATATAATTATAAACCACTGCATAGAACACTTGCCCATTCAATGTCCCAAACTGCCCCTGCCATTTACAACTCCTCTCTTCTCTTCCCACACATCTTCTTCACCAATTTCTCCCCTTTCTCTATTCCTACTGTCACCGAAAAAAGCTCTTCTACTACCCATTTAGACCTACATTTAGGCTGGACGACTAGCCAAGTGAAAGGACAAAAGCACATAAAGAAGAAAGGAAGACCTCTGTTGTCACATAAACCTCCATTTTAGTCAAAGGTAAGTCACCTTCCTTCTTCACCATTCTCATTGTGCTATTTTTTCAAATAGATCATTATAGCAACTATTTTTCATAAAAATATGTTCAAAGGATACATACTCACTAATCTGAGTCGCTCAAGATCGTATTTCTTTTTTGCATTGGAAGAAGGCAATGAAGAAGAATGAGCTCTTGTTGAACAACTTGAAGAAGAAGCTGCTGTTGAACAAGAAATAACTGTGGGGCCAGAAGATCGTTCTTTGCTTCCTAGTTTCAACATACACATAGCTGCATACATTTGGCATTCACAAGTATGTATTTTTTTCATTTTAATTTTTATTTTACATGAAGCTCAATGTATTGGTTACATTATTCAATGATGTAGCATTTTTAGAATGCAGGAACCGGCCCCGTTGAAGTGTTTGAGCCATGGACAGAAAATACCACACTAGCAATTGAATGAGAGCAAATGCTCTTGGACATATTTTTCGGTTGTACCATGCTCTTAGACATATCAACCATCAATTTTGTTTACTTTTCTGTTAATCTCTTTGCGAATGAATGATACTCTGCAGCAGAGTGATTATATACACCACATGCAACTTCCAACATCCAATCATCAAAAGTGTCCAGCTTTATGCCCTTTAATGTAAAAGGACGTCCACATTTCTTCGATCTTTTTTGCTTGATCTTCTTCTTAGTAGGCCCATCATTGGTCTTACAATGCTTGAAATGGCCGCTTCTCTCACATGCAAGGACAACTCTAGCTTTTATTCCATGCCTTGCAACATTTGACACCTTAATGACAATGACGAAACCATTTCTTTTACCCACATCACGGCCCAGTTCACTAATGCATCTCAGCTGTGAAATATCTAAATACATAACCATTGAATCAGACATTAGTAACACACAATATTTATTCAAATCATAATTTAATATAATGTCTTACTTCTTCTGTGCTAAATACATTTGTAAAGTCCATTACATAGGCTGACTGAACTTGGCTTTCTTCTGTGGATGGTTGCAATGAGGAAAAAGAAACTACTTCAGTAACGTTCGGAACAATAAATCTGAACATAAAACATATGTTCGACAGAACAATTGTTTTATGTTCGGATTTAAATTTTCGAACATTTGTCATTTGTTCGGTATCGTACGGCCGAACAGTATACATATGTTCGGTCATACCAGTCCGGAAAGAACGCGAACATCTACTATATAAAACTTGAAAAAATTGGCGAAAATACTGAAATAATCAATCACACTTACCTTTTCGCTGCTATTAGGAATGAAAGACACGATTTCCTTTTTAATTTCCTTCTCCATTGCAATGTTTGGTTTGATTGAACTACCAAAAATGGAGTTTGATGGGAGCAAGAGGAAGACGGAAGAAGGTGAAGTGTGGGAGAGTGGTACAATACTGTAAAGATAGTGAAGGAAGAAGGGAATGTAAGAAGAGATAGTGCAATGGGGAAGAAGGAATGGGAGTGAAAACTGGTGGAGAATGGAGAGAGGAGTTATGTGTGTGAAGAAGGGAGAGATGAGAGAGGAGTTATGTGTGTGAAGATAAAGATTTATTTTTCAACATGGATTATGAGATGTCTATTTTAGTCATTTCACATAATGATCTTATTGTAATAAAAAAATAACATAATAACTGCGGTAGAAAGAGAAAAAGTTGTGTTGCCAACAAAACTCCTCTAAATTTATATCAATGTTTGACTCACAGCCCTGTTTTGTGATCTTTACAGGGAAAAAAAAAAATGTCTCTCGGTTTGCCATAGGCAATCTTGGACAGGGTACTATTATTCCCTTATCTCATTGTAAGAAAAGAATCGTATTCTTTCACAGATACGGAAGAAAAGAAAAGAAGAGAACAGAGAGGTATTACTATTTATTTGTTGTTGAAACCGATACACAGGCAAAAAAATAATAAAACAAATGCAGACAAACCAATACGATCACAAACACCTCACTCACCTCTCCACGACACGTAGCATTGCTTTCCCACCAACAAGCCTCAAAACGCACCGAAACCGTTCCAACATACACGTCTCCGCTTCCCGACTCTCTCTTTCTAACGAAACCCCTCTTCTAACCTCCAAACCTCTCCGAAATGTTACGACCCCGGAACACTCACAAACCGAAACTCTAAAACTCGGAGCGCTCTTAACTCGTTTCTCGATGCTAAAGGGAAAAGAAGCCGCGGAAGTGTACACAGATCTGGAGAAAACTGTTACAGAGAGTGATGGGGAGTTCACTCTTTCCGATTCGGGTGATTCGGAGTCTGTAACTATTGCTTTGGAAGTGGAAATCGGTAGCGAAGACTGCTCCGGCAGCGTGGATTCCGAAGTCACGTCGGAATCCGGTGAGGGCAGTTCGGATCTTCGAGGACGAATATTGCCAGGTTTGTTGTTGGAGTTACTTCTTTTTTGAGAGTGGTTTGTGAAATGTAGTCTGAAAGATACTGTGCTTTGTGATTGTGAGTTTTTTAAATAATTAGTATCTGATTGTGTGGTGGGAGAAGAACCCTAGGGTTAGTAGTGATTTCTGGTGTCTTTTATTTTGTTAGGTATTGTTTATTGTTATTGTCATGTAATTTAGGAATGAGAATGATTGCTTTTTCTGAGGATGCGTACATGTTATGATGCTTAAAGGAAGAGGAATTCAAGTAAGTAGTTATAACTATAATTCAGTCCAAGATAGAATGAACTTCAAGAAATGTTGTTTCTGTGATATTCTGTGTACAGCCCACTCAGATTTTTTTTTATTATAATGGAACTAGAATTAAGATAATGGAAGTGGTATCTTTATCAAGGAATTGGATGAGGAATGTAGGTGTACTGTGTTTAGTGATAGGGTGTTTCAAGGCTTATAATTCCTGCCGGAAATTATGATCTGATGGGTTAAGGTAGCTATGGAATTCAGTATCAGAAGAATTTGTTTCTGGAGCGTATGTATTAAAGACTTTTTTTTTTGGATTCTTTTAAGACCCTGTGAAAAAATAATCGTATTCACATTTGATGGGAATGATGAGATTGGTCTCACCTTTTTAATCTTCTAATCTACTGCTGCCTAAAATGAACTCAGAAAACCTCTCTGTCAATGCATGGTATATGAAAACGAACTCTGATTTCTTTTGATAGTTGTTAAATGGCCTTGATGTTATTTTGGATTGATTTCTTAGAATTCATAGGAATTCAATTCCACGCAAACAAGCAAGCCCTTTCTGATGTTGATGTGTAACAATTTTTATATTTTTAGGATGCTTATTATCACTAAATTTATGAGGGGACTGCGGCCTCTTCACCTTCTTCAACTATTTGAACTTTTTGATTTTGTTCCATATCTCATAGTTCTTATTATGTCTTTCAAACTCTATGTTTTTCTGATGACTATTTTGTGAACTCCCTTTCATACTTATTGAAAAACCGTGGACTATATCTCCATGGCTGGAAAATGATGACTAAGAAATGAGATCCATTGATGGATGGAGTCTTCACACGTTCACCACTTATGTCTGGCATTTGGAATCATCTCCATTGGCAACCAACACAAGGAACACAAGAGGAAACTACTGCTCAATGCAACAACAATATAGAAGGGAAAGAAAATTTACAATGGATTCACAGAGGAGCGATCGAAAGGTCCTGCCTTTTAGGAATCTGAATAGGATTTGTCTTCCCCTTCCATGAAATTGATTACAGGCGAATCCGTTTATAGTTGATGGGGTTTTTTTCCTCTTTGATTTCAATCAATTATCTTTAATTGATTACATGTCAATTAATTACCTTGCTAGATTTAAGCTATCTTATCTAGATCTAGGATTCTTTTATTAGAAAGTTGCATGCTAAGAAAGTAGGCATAGTTGGGATTATGGGTAGGCTGTCCATAGGTAGGCCCAATGGATCAGACAACTATGGGTTTGCCAAATGGGCTGTCTCACTATGGTTAGGCCCATTGGGCCAGCTGGTGGTGTGCCTCTTCCTGGGCCTCATCTTTAGGCCTATAATGCACTTCGGCTGCACGCTTGGTTGGTATATCTTAAAAATGCTGTTGTAGTTCTTTCTTATTGTATCATTGAATGTTGTCTGAAGCCCATTGATAATATAGAGTTATGGAGTATGGAGTATGGACATGGTTGGTAGGTGGACTTTTTAAGAGTCTAATGTCCAAAATAATATTCATATATTTTGCCTCTTCATTTTTCCTTTCAGGAATGCTTGATAGGACTTTACATAGATCAACAACTCTCCCTGTGGAGAAAGTAAATATTGACAAATCGGAGGCCTCATCAAGTCCACTTAATTTAGAAAGATCAAAAACAGAGAGGCGGAGACATCATTATTTACGAGAAGATGAAGCAGCTCAAATTTTTGATGACAAGATTTCTGATCGGAAGAAGGTCTTTACTCTGAACTGTTGTAAATGTATTCTAATTTTTCTCATATCTATTTGACAATATAGGGATCTGTTACTTGTGTTTTCTTTTTCTCTCGTGTCTGAATCTCTTCTAGTTCCTTGATGGTGTTTGATTAACTTATCGAAAGATTTTATTCTGCAGATTAAAATGTTGAACCGAATAGCTACTGTTCATAAGAATGGAACTGTAGAATTTGAACTTCCAGAAAGTGTCCCACCCAGAAACCTTCATCTAGGACCCGAAGATGATTCTAGTAAAGTTGTTATTGAAGAAGCTGTGGACTGGGCACATATTGAATATATACCACCTTTGCAAATAGTGATGCTTATAGTTGGAACTAGAGGAGATGTACAACCTTTCGTTGCCATTGGCAAACGCTTACAGGTTGTCAGCCCACTGTCATTTCTGGTTTTATTTTAAAATTTTTAATTCATTTACTTGTTTCGGTATTGTGAATCTAGACTGTTTAGGTATTTATTGATGTTGCATCATTATTTTTCATTGACATGGAAGAGAATAACCATATTCAAATGCAAAAAATAATGCAATCTCATTCTCACAGGCTGCGTTGGAATCTATAAGAAAGCATAAATGTGTGAAAGTATCTCAGGGATAGGCTTTCATGCATGGCTTAGTACACAATTATCTTGAGAATAAAAACCCTCTCTCTTTCGTTCCAAAACTAAAAATTAAGATGTAGAAAGGACTTCCATTTCTTTGTATATCTTCCCAAGTGAGACTTGGTAAAAGTTGTCACTCCCCAAATCTGAATAGTACATATCCTGCAATTTAAGGCCTGAGGTTCAAATGTTTAATATAATATGCATCCGCGAGATTATATTCAAATGCAACAAATAATGCAATCTCATTCTCACAGGCAGCATTGGAATCTATTAGTAAGCATAAATGTGTGGGCATTCATGCATGGGTTAGTACACAGCTATCTTGAGAACAAAACCCCTCTCTCTTTCTTTCCAAAACTAAAAACTGAGAAGTAGAAAGGACTTCCACTTCTATGTATATTTTCCCAAGTGAGACTTGGTAAAAGTTGTCACTCCCCAAATCTGAATAATACATATCCTGCAATTTAAGGCTCGAGGTTCATTATAATCCGCATCCCAGGAGATTGGTCAAATCATTTAGCAGCAATTTTTTTTTTCCTTTTCTTTTAACATTCATCACATCATGATATAATTTGTGTGGATTATATTTTTTTGAAGGTGGTGATGATACAGTATTTAAGCTCCGCTGAAGGCTATTTTGGGAAAAGAATTGGAGTAAAGGATTTATGTTTACTGATTTGCTTTAAAAGATGAGAAAGATTGTGCAAAACCAATTGCTACCTATGATACCCAGATACTTGTACAAGCCCAACGTATTTGTGCTGGACCAATTAGACTCTTGTATTGCTACTTTATACTACTCCGGTACTCTTCTAGGGTAGAAGTTTAGCATATCCTACTTACCAAGTCCATTATTTTATATTGTTATTTTAAATATTCTTACTTCTCAACATAAAAAATGATAAAAGGAAAATAAGCAATGATAATTTCATATTTTCATTAACTCAAAAGCAATCTAAAGAAAAAATTAGGATAGCTGTATCCGTATTGATGTTCTGATTTTCAAAAGTACAGTCATATCCCCGATCCTTGTATCCGTGTCCATGCCCGTATCCATATCTGGGCTTATAGTTTACTACACCTATAAAGCAGAATCATATTCTTGGTTTTGAAAGTGATAAATTGTTACATGATCATAGTTCATATCAGTGGTTAATTGGGAAATTGATTTACCTAATCATTATGCATCCAGATATATAGTATGCATTGGTGAAGAGAGCTAGTGTATGCATGCTTTGCGAACTAAACTTGCTAATTGGATTTTTGAAAAATTAAAAGGGCTCTCTAGGACGAGGTATTCTATACTTGTCATGGTCATTGAAAGGCAGAAAATTTTATAGATGTGGGACTGGGTAGGGCCATAAGAAGATAGGAAGTTACTATTGGCTATTGTTTCCTAGTTTGTGGAAATCTTGTATCTGGAGAAGTAAAAAAGCAACCTTTGTGGCTCAGTCTAGTTCGGAGGCTGAATATCGTGCATTGGCTTATGGAACTTGTGAATTGTTGTGGTTAAAAACATGTGCTAATAGAATTAGGGTTTGCGGTAGATGTTCCTATGGTTTTCTACAATGTGACCACATCATTCTATTGTTTCTAATCCAGAATTTTCTCATTCGAGGTTTTAAATCACTAGATCTATGGCAAAGTGATAACCTAAAACCATATCTGGGACATTTTAAAGCATATTTAGATATTTACTGAGTGATTTCACAAAACCCAAAAGATTATAGAATGAAGGCCTTCTAGATCTAGGCTCGACATCACTAGATCTAGGGAAACAGAAAACTTAAGATCTAAAAATAAGTCTAAATTAATCTATGGCTTTGGTTGCAATTAATTTACTTTTCTTGAAAAAAAAAAAACTCAATAAATTCAGGCTAGAATCATGAAAAAAACTAAAAAAAATAGACAAAATGCCCAAAACTCCTTAAATCTGGTTCCACGTTACTAGATCTTTCATCTATGAATCACTGCTAAGTTATTTGAACCAAAATCTTGGGGGAAAAAAAGAAAAAAAAATCAAAATAAATACCTTTCTCTTTCTCAACCTGAAGCCTGCTTAACAGTTGACACGCTGAATGCCATCAATTCATGCTAAGTTTTTGTAAGTGCAAAAAATGTAACTCACAAGAAGAGGGGGGGTGCCTGCACGGACTTATCCAAAGAGATTAGGAACACCGATGCCTGTGCCTGAAACCTGAGAAAAGGAAGAAGAATAGTAGATCAGAGGACCCTGGCTTGGGCAGCGCAGGGCTCTCCGATGCCTAAGTCAGGTTAAGAACTGAACAGTAGGATGAAGATTTTTGGGGAAGAAGATGATACCAGCAGTGTGGTGTCGTTGTTGGCCTCCTTGCTTGTGGATTGTTCTTGTGTTTATATAGAGGAAGAGAGGAGGCAAGGGGGTGGTTGACTGTCTTGTCATAGCCCACTTTGTCAGATACTAGGGAGGCGCAGTCCCATCGTAGCCTACTTTTCTTTAATTGTAGTCCCATCAAGCCTTGTCATGGTGTTTTGGGAGCTGCGGACGGCGATCTGTCAGGGACTATGGGTGGTGCCCTTGTCTTGTCACACGTGCTGTAGCGTGCATGAGCGTCCATGGGAGGACAGCTGTCAGCCCCTGCCTTAGCTAGCTCTGGCATCCCGACCGAGGTCAGGGTGTGTTGCCGAGGTCGGGGAGCCGAGGTCGGGGGCGACCTTGACTTGGCTGGAGACCTCGCAGGGACGCCGAAGTGGAGAACTGGGACGAAGTCCCCAGTCGGGCTGGGGATGCCCTGGCCGAGGTGGAGCTTATGAGCGTATGGCCGAAGTGGAAGTACTTGGCCGAACTGGAGGCTGGCACTATCGCTGAGACCGAGCATCGTCGAGATGGACTAGCTGGTGCTGGAGCACGAGATGGAGCATCAGGCCAGTATTCTGGTGAGTTCGGAAATATCCCCACACAATAGCCCCCCAGCTTCTGAGCTCTGAGAGTACTCTTTGAGGTCGGAAGCTAAGAAGGGAGGAGTTGTTGAGCTTGGTAGTCTTCAGTGTCTGGTTTGCCACCAACTGAGAGACCGAGGCGTGACCAGCTGGTTCGTTGCCAGAGGTGTAGTCTCGTTGGAAGTATTCTAGTGATGCTGCCGAGGAGGCTAGCATTGCTGCCGAGCTGGAGATCGACACTGCTGCCGAGCTGAGTGTAGCTGAGAATCGAGACGTGACCAACTGGCTCGTCACCAGAGGCGCAGTCTCGTTGGCCGGCGATCTGGTACTGTCACCGAGAATGAGTGTGGCCGAGATCGATGAGGCCAAGGAGGTGATATGGAACAGTCTCTTCGGTATTCTCGTTGAGCTGCCATTGGCCGAGGTGGGGACGTGGAGCAGTCTTTTTGGCTGAGGTGAACCCAAAATTTCGAGGATCTCGGCTGTGCGATCTCGGGGGGGGGGGGGGGTATGAACCCAGAGTTTTGGGAACGACTAGGTGTATGAACCCTAAGTCAGTCCTTGGGTGCGTGAACCCAAAGTTTAGGGAAGACTGGGTGTATGAACCCGAGGTCAGTCTCAGGGTGTATGAACCCAGAGTTTTAGGAGCGACTGGGTGTATGAACCCTAAGTCAGTCCATGGGTGCGTGAACCCAAAGTTTAGGGAAGACTGGGTGTATGAACCCGAGGTCAGTCCCAGGGTGTATGAACCCAGAGTTTTAGGAGCGATTGGGTGTATGAACCCCAAGTCAGTCCCTTTAGCGCTGGCCGAGATGGAGAAGCCTGGATGGTACGCCAGAGCAGTCTCTTTGGCGCTGGCCGAGATAGAGAAGTATGGACGGTACGCCAGAGCAGTCTCTTTGGCGCTGGCCGAGACCAACATGAGGCCGAACCTGTGTGAAGCGCGTAGCTAGCACCAGGGCGACACCAACATGAGGTCGTGAAATGCGGTCGAGACCAGCATGAGGCCGAAACCAGCGTGAGGCGGAAACTAGCACGTGGACGGACCAGCATGAGGTCGTTAAATGCGGTCGAGACCAGCATGAGGCCGAAACCAGCGTGAGGCGGAAACCAGCATGTGGACGGACCAGCATGAGGTCGTTTGGAGGCCAAGAAGCCTGGGTGTATGGAACGACTCCAGGGTGAGCTCGGTGGCTCTGGATGACTGATTACGGTAGAGGACCGTGCGATCAAGGCTGACAGCAGAGGACCGTGCTGTTGAAATGACGGTAGAGGGTCGTACGATCGAAGCCGACAGTAGAGGGTCGTGCCGGTGTCATCGAAGCTGACGGCGCCATCGAAGCTGACAGTAGAGGACCGTGCCGTCGAAATGACGGTAGAGGGTCGTGCGATCGAAGCTGATGGGCGGTCGAAGCTAAGTGATCATAGGAGACATCTAGCTGCCTCCCGAGCTGGAAGAGACTTCTGCCGAGCTGGGGGCTGCTAGCGAGCTAGAGGCTTCTGCCGAGCTGGAGACATCCGCCGAGCTGGAAGCTATCTGGTCGTTTTCATAGAGGTTGAAATGCTCCTGGGCTCGGGCTTCGTCTGCTTCTGCCTGGCGAACCGGTTTATCCTGGTCATCAGTGCTGCCATAGTGACCACGAGATGCATGACCAAGTCCCTTCGAAGCTCGTGCCTGGTAGGAGGGCTTGTTGGAAAGACATGACTGCTATTGTATCTGAGGCATTCTCGATCGGGCTGTAGACAGTCCAGAACCTTTTGGCGAACTGCGTGACGTTCTCGGTCTGTTTCATTCTGAGGGCCATCAGGTCGGCGGCTGACCTGGGGATGACACCGTGAGCTTGGAACTTCGTCATGAAGGAACTCCGGAGCTGTTGCCAAATTTTGATCGATCCTTGGGGGAGTGCGCAAAACCACTTTAGGGGGAGGTCCCCGAGGCTGGAAGAGAAGACTCTGCAGTTCAGGTGGCCTCCATCGCCCCACACCGACATCCTCTGAGTGAAGTGCCGGAGGTGTGCTGCTGGGTCCGAGGTCCCATCGTAAACGACGAACCTCGGGACGCTGAAATCTTCAGGAAGGGGGAAGTTTCTGATCTCTGGAGAGAAGGGGATGTGCTGAAATCGTCAAAGTTCAGCCGAACTCGAGCAACCGGGCTACCTCCCTGTATTGTCGTACCGCTGCTGATGTGTCGATCAAGCCCACTCTCGTGAAGTCGTGGTTGTTACCGAGCTTTCGCATGAGCTTGGTTGCTTCTGTTGTCCGTCAGGGTGCGCCTTTTTGGAAGGTGGAGTCGAGGGTCGAATCCTTAGAGGATGAACCCGATCGAGTACCCTGCTGTTGGACGCTTGCTGGACCAAATCTTGCTCCTAACCTTTCCCGGCGGGGGACCGTCGGCAGCTGTGTCGACAGTGTCAATGGTTCCTTTCCCTTTCTGGTTCTTCGAGGCATGGTGTGTAGGGAAGATGGCTTTTTGCTCGTTCCCCACAGACGGCGCCAATTGTAAGTGAAAAAAATATAACTCACAAGAAGGGGGTGCCTTCACGGACTTATCCAAAGAAGATTAGGAACACCGATGCCTGTGCCTGAAACTGACGAAAGGAAGAAGAATAGTAGATCAGAGGACCCTGGCTTGGGCAGCGCAGGGCTCTCCGATGCCTAAGTCAGGTTAAGAACTGAATAGTAGGATGAAGATTTTTGGGGAAGAAGATGATACCAGCAGTGTGGTGTCGTTGTTGGCCTCCTTGCTTGTGGATTGTTCTTGTGTTTATATAGAGGAAGAGAGGAGGCAAGGGGGTGGTTGACTGTCTTGTCATAGCCCACTTTGTCAGATACTAGGGAGGCGCAGTCCCATCGTAGCCTACTTTTCTTTAATTGTAGTCCCATCAAGCCTTGTCATGGTGTTTTGGGAGCTGCGGACGGCGATCTGTCAGAGACTATGGGTGGTGCCCTTGTCTTGTCGCACGTGCTGTAGTGTGCATGAGCGTCCATGGGAGGACAGCTGTCAGCCCCTGCCTTAGCTAGCTCTGGCATCCCGACCGAGGTCAGGGTGTGTTGCCGAGGTCGGGGGCGACCTTGACTTGGCTGGAGACCTCGCAGGGACGCCGAAGTGGAGAACTGGGACGAAGTCCCCAGTCGGGCTGGGGATGCCCTGGCCGAGGTGGAGCTTATGAGCGTATGGCCGAAGTGGAATTACTTGGCCGAACTGGAGGCTGGCACTATCACCGAGACCGAGCCTCGCTGAGATGGACTTGCTGGTGCTGGAGCACGAGATGGAGCATCAGGCCAGTATTCCGGTGAGTTCGGAAATATCCCCACACAGTTTTGATTTTATTTTTATTTTTTTTATATGATGCGTAGGGGGATGCCTTTGAGGTGAATAATATGAAGTCTCCCGTCACGAAACTTTGACAATGAGGAAATAAATGGAAACAGGCAGCTTATGAGGGTTGTCGGCCGATAGTTTCAAAATATTGGCCACAACCAATAATCGGTCAACATAGAGGTGAATAATAATAATTCTCCCGTCACGAAACTTTGACAATGAGGAAATAAATGGAAACAGGCAGAGCTTATGAGGGTTGTCGTCCGATATTTTCAAAATATTGGCCACAACCAATAATCGGCCAACATATTAGGGATATTTTGGTGATACAGTTCCCAAACCAGTTTGCCATAACATATTGGTGTTGTATGGGCTGACATCAGTATGTATTGTCTAATTCATATCGGTATTGGTTTTACCATCGGCCAATATTTTAATGAATTGCTTTGGATTGAACCATCTAGGCATCCAGTTCAGCCTGCAGTTTGGTTTTTAAAACATCTGTTTCATGCTTATAATTTGCTTTACTTTTAGAAGGATAAGATGACATACTTTTTTATTTTCTTACACCTCCTTGATAGTTTGAGTAATGAGCGAAGGCAACATCTATTTGTTATGAAATTGTGTTTATAATTGAGAAAGCACCAAAGAACTCCAAATATAAAATTTCACGTTCCCCAATCTTGAAATTAAATAAAGACGAGTTGAATTGTGTTCTGGGAAACCCAACATCTATTTGTTATGAAATTGTGTTTATAATTGAGAAAGCACCAAAGAACTCCAAATATAAAATTTCACGTTCCCCAATCTTGAAATTAAATAAAGACGAGTTGAATTGTGTTCTGGGAAACCCGCATTTCATATGTCATGGTCGACCGAATGCCAATTGACTTGATCAGGTCTAGATGAGCACCTCTATTTTTTTATTTTTTTTTTCATATTGGGTGTTTGACTCAACTCGTCAGTGGCTGGGAATTCAGATTTGATTTTAGCCAAAATTTAATTCCTTTGTGTCTTCATCACTATAAAATGATTCAGACCAGGCCCATTAAAAAAAGTGATTCTGACCAGGTCTCCCAATCATGTGGCCAGGTCCTTTTCCAATAAGTTTTTGGGCCCGAAAAGACTAGCCTTCGGCTTGACCCAAGGCCTAATATGTAAGGGAGGGTGTTTTCCTTTGTATGAATTTATTTAGATGAAGTTGGGTTAGCTGGGATCTACTGTATAGCCTTTTCTGTTTTCTTTTATAACACATATTCATTGCATCCTTTAAGATGTGAACACAACATCACATTTTGAGTTACTGTTCATGTCACTTGAAAATATTGTAATATCGGTCAGCTTGAAATAATATGGATATTCATATGCAGGATTTTGGACATCGTGTGAGATTAGCAACTCATTCAAATTTCAAAGAGTTTGTGTTGACTGCTGGGTTGGAGTTTTTTCAATTAGGTGGAGATCCAAAAGTTCTTGCTGAGTGTATGTGACCCACTGGCATGTTCTCTGTGCACATTTTCAGTAAACACATTTCAAGCAATTATAGATTTTTAGATTTTTCTACACTTCCCCAACACACTACAACCCCCCTCCCTCCCCCTCCTCTCCCTCTTCTTTTTCTTTTTTTCAGAGCTTTTAGACAATGTTCACATTTTTTTTTTTTTTATAACAACAATGTTCCCATTTTCTGAGAAAAACTAAGGAATCTATATTTCTGATGTTCTTAGAGTCCTTCCTCAATTATTTAGTATGTTGCATCCCTCGTTCAACCTTCCTAATTGCATTTCTGCAGAACCAGATATCTTTCTGTTTCTGTGACCCTCTAGAACAATTCGTTTATTGTTGCAAAGATTGTTGAACTCCATGAAAGGGATCTTCATTGCCTAATAAATTGTTCTGTCCAACATTGTGTCATTCACACATGTAGACATGCCTTAATAGAAAGAAAAATCTGAGTACGTCTTTTTTTTTTTTTGGGTTTTTCGGTAGTATCATGTCTACATCAAACAAATACATTATCTAGTTATGTAGAATTGTTAGGTATGTAGGTCTATGTTTTTGATATTTTAGCATTTATGCATTAAATGTTTGGTTTCCTTGGGTTGCCTTCGTGTGTTGCATTGTCCTTTTTCTGCACCAACATGCTTGCATATTCAAGATAAATCGTTGTTCATTTCAATGTTGTAAAAATTGCTAGGCGGACGCTAGGCGGTGGGCATGGACTAGGGATTAATTCCCGATTAATCCCCGCCTAGCCCGATTAATCCCCTCCTAGTCCGATTAATCCCCGCCTAGCGCCTAAGCGGTGACCGCTGACTAGCGCCTAGGCGCCGCCTAGGCCGATTTTTGCAACAGTGGTTCATTTTTCAAACACTTTGGAGGTACCATACTTTTGCAACGGTGGCTCTAGTTTTGGTTTTCAGTTTGATTAGTTTCTAACACCTAATTTATGGGCATTTGTTAAACTTTTCTTTCATATTGATATCTTTTCTATAGATATGGTCAAGAATAAAGGTTTCTTGCCATCAGGACCTTCAGAAATAGCTATTCAGCGAAAGCAAATAAAGGAAATCATTTACTCTTTACTTCCAGCATGTAGAGATGCGGATCCTGAAAGTGGCGTCCCGTTCCAAGTGGAAGCCATAATTGCAAATCCCCCAGCATATGGTTAGATTTTCTTTACACTATTATTTTTTTTTTCCATTTTTCATATCCTTTTGAGGTGCACATTTTGTTTTTCCTGTTTGTTTTTTGTTTCATTAAATACCCATTTCATGCTTTTCGTCCCAGTGTAGAATCCCAGGATGTTGATTGAAAAGAAAGCAAAATTTTAGGATCAGGTAAATTTAACTTGGTTAGAGATCTTGATTTCAATCGCTGATCCAGTAAATTGCTTGTTCAGGGCATACACATGTTGCGGAGGCACTTAAAGTGCCACTTCATATATTCTTCACAATGCCGTGGACGTAAGTCTTGTTGTTTGGGTAAAATTCTTATTCATTATTAGATTCATCAAGTCATAATGTTCAAATATCCAGCGTGTCATTGATATCACATGGCCTTGTTAGTGTAATCAAGATGAAGCAAGTGTGATGCTTTTGTATTTTGCATATGCTTCCATATTAACTTTGGAATTCATTTTACATGGTCTTTTATGTCATGATGAACCGAGATAACTTGCAAGTTTTAGTGCCGATATTTCTCAGTGCACCTCCTCTCTTTTAAGAAATATCTCCATTCTGAATATGTAAGTTGAGGCTTGTTTGATATCACAGTGTGATGTGTTTCTAACGTATTCGCAGACCTACTAGTGAATTACCGCATCCTCTTTCTCGCGTCAAGCAGCCTGCTGCATATAGAGTGAGTGAATTTCATTTTTCTTTGGCTATCCTATAGTTTTGTGACCCTTTTATATTTAAGACTGGCCTGACCTTGCATCCTCTTGTTATATTCACTTAATTTTAATCCTGGATTTATTCTGCAGCTATCATATCAAATTGTTGACTCGTTGATTTGGCTTGGAATAAGAGACATCATAAATGATTTCAGGAAAAAGAAGCTGAAGCTTCGACCTGTCACATATTTAAGCGGTTCCCATGGTTCTCCTTCTGATGTTCCTACTGGATATATGTGGAGCCCTCACCTTGTCCCCAAGCCCAAAGGTCTCTTTTTCAAGTATCATCCACAATTATAGCACAGCCACTCCTTAGCTTGCGTGGATGGGACTTCCTGTCTGCTCACGAATGTGGGGCCCACCTGGAACCCCACTTGGGGATTTTTCGATCCTCTCCTACCTACCTGTGTATGGTGATAGAGGCTCGGATGATCATCCTAAACCCTTGATCAATGGTTGACAAGTTTTCATTGTCCAAAATGAGTGTATGACCGATTCAATGGTCCAGTCCATTTGGGTGGGTGCCAAACCCCAAACCAGTGACTATCACGGGGTCCCTGTTGTGTGGCTCACTCAGATGGGCACACAATGAGCGGATGGGAATCTCCTGTTTGTATGAGCTGAGAGGGGGTGCCATATATATATATATATATATAAAGGGGCAGCTCTCCTAAGCTCAAGCTTAGGATAAGGTAAAGCTCAAGTGTGTGGTGGGGCCCACCTGGGGATGGGGATTAGGGGGATTGCAAGGATTCCCTAGGACCCTCATCTCTGTAAAAAATCAGCCCCAACCGTGATTTCTATGATCTCCATTTGGCCCCAAAGGTTTAATGGTCAACAGTCCATTTGGATCGGTACACAGTCGATCCAACAGTCCAGTAAATTCGAATTTGACCGAAAGTTGGTGGACATGTGCAATTCACGGGGGTCGTGTGTTTGGTCCATTTGGATGGACCAAGGGTGGGCCCCACAAGCGTGAGGTTACGAAATTTTATCCTAAGCGCCTGGCCCATATATATAATATATATATATATATAAAATGCTCTTGTGAGGGGCTCTCACCATCTTATGATGGTAGCATGCTGGGGTCTGTGGTCCCACTGAAAATTGGGGGGGGGGGGGGGGGGATGGGGGTGGTGCATATTGGATGGCCCTAGATATCAAGTTTGGGGTCAATCCCATGCCTCTATCCCCTTCATCCCTGTCTCACAAGTTATAAGCTTTGCAAAAAAATTTGAATCCCATGCCTCTATCCCCTTCATCCCTGTCTCACAAGTTAACGGCTTTGCAAAAAAATTGAACCCCGATCCAACGGGCCAATCCATTTGGATTAGTGCAAACCCAACGGATCCAGTATAATTTAGGGGGTCCCGTGTGTGTGGATGGTTCAGATTGGTGATCAGTAAGCCCTTGCATGCTACCTCTCATTATAAGACGGTGAAAACCCCTCACAGAAGCATCTCTCTCTCTCTCTCTCTCTCTCTCTCTCTCTCTCTCTCTCTCTCTCTCTCTCTCTCTCTCACACACACACACACACACACACACATTTTGATCGGTAGAGATGCATATTTATCAACAACTCAGATTGAATAGGTCTTTAGCCTAGTCGGGGATTACATCTTACACAAAAACTTGACATTACTTTAGATCGAGTCTTTAAATTGACTATCTTGATTAAATAAATAAGTACCTTGGGCTTCAATACAGCCCCATGAAGTTGGATAGTAAAAAGTTTTTCAACCGCAATATTCTTTTTAGTACAGATGTGGTATTTATGTTGGTTGCAACTCATCAGTTTCATCATTTTGTAAATATGAGAAGCAGGGATGTCGTTTTTCTGCCCTTTATATGTTTGGTTCACACTTTATCATAATGGAGTGTCGCTTTCTTTTCTTGATTTGTAGATTGGGGACCTAAAATTGATGTGGTTGGATTTTGCTTCCTTGACCTTGCATCAAGTTATGAACCTCCAGAATCACTTGTGAAGTGGATTAAAGCTGGAGAAAAGCCTATTTATATTGGATTTGGTAGCCTTGTGAGTTTCATTTTCTTTTTTGGCCTTTTGAGTTTTGTTTCTTCATAAATGTTTCAAAAGATTCTAAAGCCAATTGATTGCACATGCTAACCTTCCTTCACCTGGGCTCTAGACCAATGCATATTTCACGTTGGTTGGGGTGGAGTGGCACGGGGTTGGGGTCTGCGGGTTGATTGGGTGGTGTTTATGATGGGTAGATCCTCATCAGGGAAGAGTCCAAAGGAGTTTAAAAAAAAAATTTAATTTTTTATGGCAGTATTTGTGGAGGTTGGGTTTCAATTGAGAGTTGGTTCTAAAGATCCTTTCTTGGTTTCTTCTAAAGAGAGTTTCATATCGATTTCAAGCCAGCGGGAGAGTTCCATTGGAACTTATATTGTTGAAGTTGTAAAACCAAATAATTGAATTACTGTGAATTTGTTTCATGGAAAGAACATTAAAGAATGGTCTTATTCTGCTAAAATGGCCATTTGTGGAACGAAGATTCTTGATTATATTGATAGGACTTGGGGGAATTATGGAATTACATAAGTCTCTACTAATGACCCTAAGTAATGTGATTGGGAATCTGAAAATATGTTAGAAGAGATGATTTGGATTCTAAACTCCATGGAAGGTCTTATGTTGCTAGTTTTCAACACTGTAAGACTGTGATGGAGTTCTTCGATTCAATGTCTGTTGCAAATACCCATAAGAAAGAATAATGCCCGAACCTATCAACTTGAGCTATCACACAATTCAAGCAGGGTGAGCAATCTCTAGGAGACTACTATGCTGAACTTCAATTAATGTGGCAAGAGTTAAGCACTTAGTAGCACGAAGCGGGAGTGGGAGTGGGAGTGGGAGCGGGATCGGGGGCGGGGGAGCGGATGATCACAGAAGTGTGGGAGCGCTGTCGGGAGCGTTCAAGAAAAATTATGAGTATTTTTATGTTTTTTTAATATAGTTAAATGTCAAACATAAAATATCATTCTACCACTTAAATTGCAAAACATCAAAAATTTTATAATTTTTATATGTGATTCTAGCTGTTCTCTGTATCTTAGTTGTACGAAGGGGGGCAGGAGCGGTATCGGTGCTGGTGGATTATAGGAGCTCCTCTTTCGGGACGGGAAACGTTTAAGAATAATACATGAAAATATGTAATACAAGTAAGCATTATTATGCGTCATTCATATCAATTGCAAAGATTGTCATAGTGACTAAGTAATATTATGGTTATATTAAGTAATTGAGCAAATTTAACTTGATATTTTTCTAATGTCTTATCATTACTTAATTTTTTCTCTTACTTGGTATCTTCTATATTTGTTTCTTTTGGGATTTATATGCCTAATAGTTTCTATCTTAGTTGGGAGAGGGTTCCTTTCCCAATGGGAGCGAGGCTCTTAGGATGGGAGCGCGGGAGCGAGGTTCCGAGGTGGAAGCGCCACCCATATAGGAGTTTCCTGCAACTAAGGTTAAGCATGCATCTACCTAAGGACCAGAGGAGTTAGGGGCATGATATTGTATTTAGAGACTGTATGTGTGCACGTTGTGTCAAGATCCACATCCACCATTCGGAATTATGTTAATATTTATGATATCCGGATACTTGTACAAGCCCAACGTATCCGTATCGGACCGATACGACACTTGTATCGGTACCTGATATTGCACCAGTACTTCAGTTGGAACCCTAGATTCAAGTAGATCTAGGGTTTTAACTTAGGATCTCTAAGAAACCAGCGAACAAAAAAAAAAAAAAAAGGAAAAGATGAATAAAAAGAGGGAATTTGAGGGGCTAAAACAACAGAATGATCTACTCTATACAATAGGTCGACCATTCTTATATCATTAAATCACAGTTTCTGAAAATTACAAAATAACCCCTCAATTTCTTGATATTTACACCAAGGTCCCTGTCGTGATATAAATTATAAATTTAGGTCCTATTCTCTTAACTTATTGTTAACACCTCCCACCCCCTCCTCCCCTCTCTTCTCCTTTTCAATCTAGTGCATAGGGGTTCATCATGCCCAGCTTGGACACAACAATATGCAGCTTGACTCTATTGACAACCTTGGTGAGAAAATCAGCTAACTGATCTTCAGTGTGAACTTGAATAAGCAACGCATCATCCTTTTCAATTTTTTCCCGGATGAAATGACGGTCGATTTCCACATGCTTTGTTTTTTCATGGTAGACAAGATTGTTAGCAAGTTAAATTGCCGAGATGCTATTAGAGTATAGATTCATTGGACCGCCTTACCTGAAACCTAACTTTTCCAATATGATTCACAGCCATAATAACTCACAACATCCATGGGCAACAACTCTATACTTGGCTTCTGCACTAGACTTAGCATTGACAACCTGTTTCTTGCTTTTCCAGGAGACTGGATTTCCTCCAACCATTGTACAGCTCCCTGTAGTGAGCTTTTATATCTGTTAATGATCCAGCCCGATCAACATTAGTATATGCCACAGTGTTGGCATGCCCATGAGACCATGTATAGGATTCCTTGACCTTGGGAACCTTTTAAGTATCTAAGAATCTTGTGTACCGCAGCGAGATGATCAGTTCTCAGAGCATGCATAAATTGACTAACCAGACTGGCAACATAAGAACTGTCAAGTCCAGTTATTATCAAATTAATCGGTCTCCCCACCAAGGATGAAAATAGCGGTAGCGGCGGGCGTAGCGGCTCGCCACTAAACCGCTACGAAGCGGGCGATACGTAGCGTAGCGGGGATACGTAGCGGCGTAGCGGTGCGATTTGAAAAAATCGCCCAAAAAATCTGAAAAAATTCTAGAAAATCCAGAAAATTGTAAAATGAAAGAATATGTGGTTCTTTTGCAAAAGTAAGTAAGCAAAAGGGGGAGTAGCGGTGCCCTCAATATATGAAGTCCTATATCGTTGTATAAATAGAAAATAATAGTAATTATTAGTTTTTTCACATGTATTCATGTTTCTTAGACATAGTAATTTAGAAAGTAATGGAAAGCTCATAAAAAAAAAACTAGAACATGAAATAAAGGCATAAGACTTAAGAGTTAGGTCATTACTCATTACTCATTAGTGAACATTCAACATTGAACAATCAAATATCAATACTTCAACATCCAAGGTTCAAATTCAATCAAGTGAATGAACTATGAAGTGATCAACAATCAACATTCAACACCAATTTAGAAATGACAGAGTAGAGAGTTAGTGAAAGAAATAGGATTAGGAATACCTTAATCACCACCAAAAGGAATGTCTACCAAGATTCAAGGCGCCATGGTTATCCTCATCATCATCAGTGTTTTCATTTCTATTGGCACCATATTGAATTTGATATTGATGAGCATTGGCATCCACAAATCCAAAGAAGGCAGCCGGATCATCATAGGAAATTGGAGGTGGGAGGTGGATATCTACCATATTGCGTTTCACCATAGTCACCATATGAGTAGGACCCTGAAGTTGAAGACTGTTCTTGTCCTTGTACTTGACCATATGGAAAATAATGTGAGGGTCCTTGTCCACTGTAACTAGGTTCCACGAATCAGTCCATGATGCTGCTTGTTGTCCTCCAACATCTCCACCCATATTTCCTTGCTCATTACCACCTCCAACCCCAGGTGGTGAGTCTCTTCGGCGCCGTTGATAACCCCGGCTTGGATCAAATCTTCCAGATGGTAACTCCTGTACTTCCTCTACCGGAACGACATCATCTTCATCATGTTGGTAGTATTCACTAGTTACCACCTGTCCCACTATCTCCTCCTACATCTCCTCCACCATGGCTACTCGAAGAGACGGTGGTGGAACTAGCTTTCTCAGAAGATCCAATAGTTGCAGGTTCTTTCCCACTCCTCGTCCTATTGGACCTGGTACTAGTACCTTCTCCTTGAGGTGGCTGGCCTTCTGCAGGTGCCTCACCTATATCCTCATCTATCAACTCTTGAATCGTTCCTTGAAACCCAGGATCTGAATCTAGCAGTGGATCCTCTATCTCGGCTAGCCATGGGAGTAAGGGATCGTCATCTCTGAATATGTTATCCAAATTAATAGGACAATAAGCAGGATCATCCCTTGCTTTTCTCTCCCTAGTTCTGTTTCTCAACTTCAAATTGTAATGACAGTATACAAGCTTGTTGAGTTTATGCATGGTAAGCCGATTCCTGGCCTTCGTGTGGATCAAAGAGAAAGTGCTCCAATTCCTCTCACAGTTGGAAGATGTTGTAGTTTGACTAAGGATGCGAACAGCCGCTCTCCTTAGATGTGGAGCACTCTCTCCATAATTCATCCACCAATCAGCTGAAATGCAAAAAATAAAAATAAAATATTAGATATTCGTAACCCTCTAGTCCTTCTAATCAATTAAGATAAATGGATCAAGACTATTGGGTGGGGTCTTTTGTTCATAGTCATACCAGGTGGGATCCTTCCAATCGATCGTATCACAAGAGGGTCAGCAAAGGTTCCTCTCCTTCGTGTATACATAGATATCTACAATGTGAAAATTAGAAATAAGTCAGTCAACCCCTACAGCATGTATGGCAATTGGCACTTGGCAGCATAATTAAATTCTCTTTTAAGTAACCACCCGCTCACCTCTTGTACGGCATCAACTTGATCATCTGGGCTTAACAATCTCTTCAATACCTCCCGTAATCCTACCCGCAAGTCTGTATCTATTGCTTCGGTGTGTAGTTCAGCATTTTGGTAATAGAATTCGAGATTCAAATAATAACCTACATTAAAAATATGTAGAATGTACTGTGAGCAAACAATATAATAAATACATTAGTTAGGAAAACAAAAGAGTATCACTATCAAAGATATATATTAATTACCTGCAGCATGCAATGGATGGTGCAACTGATCGTTCCTACGGGCATCAATAATGTCTATATATTTCTGATGATATCTAACATTTTCCATAATGGCTCGTTTTTGCCCCGATCCATTGCTTCATATATAAAGCCCATTGTCGGCTTGTCATCACCATCTACAAGACGCAACACTTCAACTAAAGGCTCAAAAACCTTTAATACTTTCTTCACTTTCTTCCAAAATTTATTGTCCCTCATCAAGTTTGGGACTTCAAACTCCGGACCATGAGTTGCAGTGCCCCATTTCGAACGAAGCCATTCTTCCGATGCAAACATCTGAATCAGCTCCATTCTAAACCTTACAAGGCTTTCCATAGCTAGAAAATGGGTTGCAAACCTAGTTAATCCTGGACGCAGCAAGGCATGGTTATTTGTGTATCTTTTCATCAAGCTTAACACCCATGAATGATCATATATAAATCTTGTAATTCCTCTACATGCCTTGATCAATGAAGCCACTTTTGTCTTCCTTCCAATCTCTTCCAATATGAGATCTACGCAGTGTGCTGCACATGGGGTCCAGAATAAATGTTCCCTCTTGTCCATCAACATCTTACCAGCTGCCTTGAAATTGGCACCATTATCTGTAATAATTTGTACAACATGCTCCTCTCCCACACTCTCTACAATTTTATCTATAAGAGTGTATATATATACGGCTGTCCGTCTATGTTCAGTTGCATCAATGGACTTCACAAAGACGGTCCCAGCGACTGAATACACCAAAAAGTTTATTAATTGTGTTTGAGTGCCGTTGGTCCACCCGTCACACATGATGGTAACACCATTCTGTTGCCACATGGGCCTAAACTTTTCCACCCATTCTTTTATTTCTCTATATTCTTCTTCAAGGTATTTAGTGCCCACATCATATACGGAGGGCGCCTGTATACCCCGCCCAGCTTCGGCGGCAACATCAAGAATAGTCTGAAAATATGGGGAATCTACTGCTGTATGTGGTATGTTCTTGTGAATTAGCCATTTTGCTGTAGCTTTGGCTAACCTATCTCTTGCAACCTTCATTACCCCTTTCACAACACTCGATATTTTTGATTGTTTAGCTCCCTCTTTTCTATGTGCTAGAGGATCAACAGGGGGAGGAACTGCTCTTCTAGTAGAGATAACTTCTACATCAACATCCCGTTCCCGGGTGCTAAATGCCCTACGCATAGCCCCCCCCCCAATGCCCTTGCCCCTACTTGGGACAGCAGACGATGAGCCTCCTGCATCATAAAATTTGCTTCTAGCAAATGAACGACGTTCATATTCTTCTCTGTTGACTCTATGATGGAACTCTCGGCGTGCCAGCCTCCATTTGTGCATCTTCCTCCTAATCAAAGTATTCATCCCCAAATACTTCATAACGGGCAGCATCAACATCTTGCCGCCTCTTTTCTTTTTATCTCTACTTTTCTAGCTTTGTTTTGGCTAAGCAAAGCTTTCATTTGTTCATTTACTTCCCTTGGTACTTCGGTACAGCCTGCAACATTACCAGAAATATGGCCCAAGTGGTGCTTGAATCTTGTAATGCCCCCATTGGTCACTTTCCCACAAAACTTGCATTTGATTTTCAACCTGTTATTATCAACTGCCTCACCAAAGCTCCATGCGGGATCAATATCACAAGGCATTTTAACTTATCAATAGAAGATTGAATACCTGGCTATAAATAATTAAATATGAACAAGTAGAATGTTAAAAATTAAAAAAACAAAGAAACATATTAGAGGAAACATATATCTAACGCTCAGGAATCATTCTCTTGACATTTAATTGGTATTTCATTACTTAAAGTATAATTTTTTTCAAAAATTTAAAAAATCTGAAAATAAGAAAATAAATTAGAATTAGGAAAAGACAAAGATATGTTGGATTGATTTATGCCAAACATAGATATAACATTTAGGAGCATTTTTCATTACATATGATTGGCATTCCATTATTAAAAATATTTTTTTTTTCAAAAAAATAACAAAAATCCGAAATTAAAAAATAAAAAAAGTAAAAACACAAGCAATATATGTTGGAATGATCTATGGAAAACATAAATATCAAATGTAGGAACCATTTTCAAGACATTTGATTGGTATTCAAATATTAAAATATTTTTTTTTCAAAAAATAAATAAATCCGAAAATAAAAATAGAAAAAAAATTAACAAACATTCAAAATGTGATGGATTGATCTATGGGCAACATAGATCTATCATTTAGAATGCATTTCCAAGTGGTTTCATGGGTTGTCCATGAGTATTCACATTTTTTTTTTCAAAAAATAAATAAATCCGAAAATAAAAAATAGAAAAAAATCAACAAACATTCAAAATGTGATGGATTGATCTATGGGGAACATAGATCTATCATTTAGAATGCATTTCCAAGTGGTTTCATGGGTTGTCCATGAGTATTCACTTTTTTTTTTCAAAAAATAAATAAATCCGAAAATAAAAAAAAGAGAAAAATCAATAAACATTCAAAATGTGATGGAATGATCTATGGGAAACATAGATCTATCATTTAGAATGCATTTCCAAGTGATTTCATGGGTTGTCCATGAGTATTTACATTTTTTTTTTCAAAAATAAATAATTCCGAAAATAAAAAATAGAAAAAAATAAAATAAAAATAAAAATAAGTGTGCATGATGAATGGGAAACATGGATCTCATCATGTTACAAGACAAGGAAGCATTTTATAGTACTTAGACTCTTAGAAAGACATGAATAGATGATCTCAAAAGTTAAAAGACTAGAAAAAAATCCAAAAGAAAAACATACCTAGATGGAATGGAAGCTTGGGCCTTGGATCTTGTAATTGTTTGTGTTTGATTCCTTCCAATTTGATGTTAAACACTTGTCTTGTAGTAAAATCTTGAAAATGAGTTGAAAATTTGGAGTTGGGAGGCTCTCACAGCAGTGAAGGGGGAGTTGCTTTGACAAAAAGAGTGAAAAAGGAATGCTAGGGCCGGCTGGGAAGGGGGGCGGGGGGCATTATATACCCCAGCCGCAACGTAGTGGCCGCTACAAGTATGTATCGGCCGCCACGGCCGATACCGGTGCGATACAGTCGTGGCGGCCGCTAAATCCTCCGTAGCGTGGCGGACTCGCGTAGCGGCCGATATTTTCATCCATGCTCCCCACCAACCGTTGATACATTCTCCTATCATGAAGTAACTCTCCGTTTCCGATATGAAGGCCATGATTCTTTTCTATTGGAGTATCTACTCGTTTAGCACCTAACTTCCCAATTTCTGCAAGGAGATCAAGTGTGTATTTTCGTTGTGAAATAACAATTCCAGTCTTTGATTGTGCGACTTCAATTCTGATGCAGGCCATACCCGTGGTCTGCCAACTAATTGGGCTCAGACCACTAGCCCTATAGAGAGTTGTGATTGATTTAGAAGTCATTAAAATTATGAGTTTTATTTTATTTGGATTGTAACCAAGTTTAGTTTCCTTTATTATTTAGGAAAAATAGAGTCCTACTAGTTAAGGGGATGTCCAACCCTTCCTATAAATATGTAATCCATCCATTAGGAGAGTAGTTCTTGATTATTCAATAATAAAGAATTGTTTGTTTGGTTTTCTCTTTCTCTTTAATGGAAGAGTGCTATTGAGTTCCGAGAGGAATTAGGCCAATTCCCATCTGCGGAGTTGGTCCTCACTTGAATCCATCCAGGACTCGGCGAACTCTCTTGTAGGGTTTGTCTCCACCCATCCCATCACCACCCCCATTATCACTTGTGGATCCGAGGCTGCTTTAATTGGTATCAAAGCTGAATGATCCCTCGATCAATCGGCGTGTTACCCATATCGATCCGCCCCATTACATAATCCATCCGTCCATCTCACCCCCCCCCCCCCCCCCCCCCCCCCCCCCCCCCCCCCCCCCCCCAACACCACACACACACACACACACACAAACAAGCTGCCCTTACCCAATCCCTAACCAAATCTCCCTTGGCCAAGCCCTAAAATTGTCCCTTATACTGAACCGTCAAACCGAAGCCACCAAAATATCCTATCCGACCATCCACCAATCACCCTAGATCATTGTTTCCCAAAACCTAGCCCCTGCCCTCAGCCGATCAAAATCCCTGCTACCCCACTCCACCAATCCATCTCAACCCACTATCCAAAACCGATCAACCCATCGTCGCCACAGAAAAAAAAAATATAAAACTCCTAATTTTAATGAATTCTAAATCAATCACGACTCTCTAAATAAGACTATTAGGGCATGTTTGTGTACACACCCTTTCCGCGGAGAGGGAAAATTGCCACGTCATCATATTCCATAGAAATGAAAACCTCGGAAAAGGATTTCCGTAAAATTTAGAAATTCATGTTTGGTGCAAAAAAAATTTCCTCATTGAATTGGTGCTAACGTTGTTTGGTACGGCAGTGGATTCCTTATAGAGAATCAAATTTTCTTATTTGGTGAAATAATTTTTTGAAGAAAAATAACATAACATGTATATTATTTATTCAACAACAAATAATAATTTATTTAAAGAAATAAAAAATGAAAGAGTTATAGGGTTTTGGGTTGAAATGGACAAGAGTGAGGAAAATAGGAAGAAGTTTTCCGAAGAAATCCATTTTCCGTAACCCCCCCCCCCCCCCCCCCCCGCCCCCACCCTAGGAAACCCATGTCCACCATTATGAAGGAAAATGCTGACGAGGCAGGAAAGAATTTCCGTTGAATTTTTCTACACCAAAACGCTTGAAAAATGGGTTTTCCGCTGAAAATCGTCCACTTTTCCGCGGAAAAGTGTTACACAAACATGCCCTTAAGTAATTAAAACTTCTAACTAAATGAATGACCTATTGGGCTTGTGGACTGAGCCTAATTAGTTGGCAGACCACAGGTCTGGCCTGCATCAAATTCCAAGGAAATATTTCAATAAACCTAGATCCTTGATCTCAAACTCTGTTTCAAAAAAGCTTTTAGTTGAAAGATTTCATCAACATCACTTCCAATGACATCTATATATGAACATAGACTACAAGTGTGACCACCTTCATATTTTTTTTCTTTTCACAAAGATAGTGTGATCCTCACAGCACCTTCGGAACCCATACTTAATCACAACTCTACTAAACCTTTCAAACAAGGATCGAGGTGACTATTTAAGTCCATACAAGGACTTATTTAGAAAACAGCCTTTGTCATCTTGTCCATTAACAACGAATCCAGGTGGAGGGTCCATATAAACCACTTTAAATCCCCATGGAGGAATGCATTTTTCACATCTAGTTAATACGACGGCCAGTCAAAATTTGTTGCCAGGGATAATGATACTCGAGTAGAAGTCAATTTAGCAACATGGGAAAAAGTTTCAAAGTAATCACCCCATATGATAACCAATCAGTGAAGTGCAGTGAATGGTCAAATTAAGAGAAAAGAAAAAAAGAGGGGTCAAATAAAAAATTGATGGCCTTTTGTCATTTAGTGAAATGAGAGTGTAGCCCTTTGACTTTTTTTTTAAAGAAGATTGTGTTTTGTCATTTAGTGGCTTGGGAAAATAACTTTTTGACTTATTTGGTAAAAAGTAGAGGCGTTTTTTGAAATATGGTACTTTTTGATTTGACCCCTTTTATTTTATTCTATCTTGAAATGACCCTTCACCTCACTGTACTAGTAAAGTAAATTTACCAAACAGACCCTTAGCAACAAGACTTTCTTTATATCTGCTAATTGTACCAGCCAGTTTGTACTTTAAGGTGAACATCCACTACCACCCAACAGTACGCTTTCTTTCTGGAAGAGTAGTCAACTAGTATGATTCTTTTCCAAAGCATTCATTTTCTCCTCCATTGCTTCTCTCCACTTAGGATGATAAAGGCCTTTGACACATGCTTGGGTATACATTTGGAGGCTTGGTGAGAAATAAAGGTTTGATTAATAGGGGATAAATGATTGTATGAAACAACATCATGAATAGGATGATGAGTGACACAAGATCTGGTTCCTTTGCATAGGGCAACAAGAATATCTTAGTCAGGGAAAATACATGTATGGGGAACAACTTCAAATGAAGAGGTAGAAGGATCCGAATCCGGATTCGGAGCATCAGACGATGGCATAGATGGGAGCAATGGTCTATTTCCCTTTTCCTTCCTCGAATATACTTGTAGTGGTTTCCGGACCTTCTCTATTACCTCACTTTTCTCTAGAGTGAAGGACTCTACCTATTTCATTTGGTAATCCGGGATACAATGGGGGAGACACAGATTCAACTAAGAGGTACAATCTCCTTTTCACTTCCTTTTGGTAGTAATTCCTTATTTTCGGAGGAGAAAAAAAGAATATCTTCATGAAATCTAACATCCATTTTCACAAACTGACGACTTCTACCGCAGTACCGCCAAGAGCATAGCATTTGAATCCCTTTTGTGAACTAGGATATCCAAAAAAGATGCATTTGACAGCCTTTGGATCCAATTTATCTCGTTGATGCTTTGGAATGTGAACAAAGCATATGCATCCGAACACTTTTGGAGGAACCTGGAACAGTGGTGTACTGGGACACAATACTTCCGTTGGACTCTTTCCTCCCAATGTCTTGGAAGGCATTCTATTTATTAAGTATGATGCCGTTAAAACTCCATCTGACCAAAAGGTTTTCGGAACATTCAGCTTTTAAAAGAAGAGCTCTAGTAACCTCTAATAGGTGTCTATTCTTATGCTCTGCAACACCATTCTGCTATGGTGTATATGCCTTGAGGTCTGTGATTCAATCCCATTTTAAGCAAGGTAACCCTGAAAATTGTTGGAGGTGTACTCTCCTCCGTTATCAAACCAAACTGCTTTGATTCTTTTGTCAAACTTAACTTCAATCATTATATGATGCATTTTAAAAATATATACGAACTCATTGTTAGATTTTAAAAGATACACCCAAATCACCCGAGTTGCATCATCAACAGAAGTCACAAAATACCGATGTAACCGTAGCATGACAAACATCAGAATGAATTAGATCAAATGGACAAGTACTACTTTTATTAATATTAACTGAGTACAATGATCTTTTATTCTTAACAAATTGACAAGCATCACATCTCAAACTGCTATTAGGTTTATTTGTAAAATCCAGAAAAGAAATATTCCTATAACATTGCAGTGGCGCATGACCAAGATGACAATGCCACAAAACACTTGATTCTCATTAACAACTTCAGTCTGTAATGCTCGACTCTAATTGCTTCAAGTTCAAGGTGTAAAGACCAATCTCTCACTACCACCACCAATCTTCTTTCCCGTCCTTGGATCCTGAAAAACAAGGTAAGAAGGATAAAAGAGAACGCAACAATTAAGGCTCTTGGTTAATGCAGTAACTGGCAAAAGATTGAATGAAAAATTGGGAACATGAACAAATGATAAGGATTGGTTAGGTAAGATGCAGATAGTTCCTTTCCCAGCTACTTGGGTATAGGAATCATCAACAATTCTCATGCTCCCATCAGTAGTAGAAGTGTAGAACTGAAATACAAAACATATACCTGTCACATGGTCGGTGGCCCTTGAATCAATCACCTAAGCAAAAGAAGCAAAGGAGGCAAATGCAGTAGGATTATGGGAAGAAGCCATACCAACTGAAGAGTCCTGAGTTGCACCCTCTAATGCAGCCAATCTTTGACAAAGAATTGTGAGCTCATCTTTCCAATTCTGTGTGTCAACCTTACAATTTGGCTCTTGTTCATTAGAACCACAAGAGTGTTCCACCTCTGCTGGTGTTGCAGATACAGTTCTTGGCTTACCATGGAAGTCCCAACAATTTTCCCGAGTATGTCTAGATCTCCCACAATGAATGCAAAAAGGTTTGTCACGATTAGGATTAGGTTGTGCACCATAACCCCGTCCAGCATTCGGTGGTGGTCCTCAACCACTGCCACCATTTTCACCATTATCACCCATACCTCCACCTCCATGATTATTTCCACGGCCACAGCCTCTGGCACCACTTTAACCACCATATCCTGTATTTTGCATTGTGTTACCAACATTATTGTTTATAGGGGCATATCTCTCAGGTACCACATCAGGTTTGGGATTCATAACCAGCTGATGACTCTCCTCTCCTTGCAGAGCAAAAACTGTACCAATGGGAGGCAACGGATCTTGACTTGTGGTATGCACTAAGCAACCTAGAAATAAGCTACTATTATGCACACAATTTAAACTCGCAAGCGGACAAGATCACTATGTAATATAATGATTGTAAGTACGGGATCGATCCCACGAAGACTCGTGATAAAATAATGTCAAAAGCAACTAAAAATCAGAATATTAAAAGAAACAATTGAATGATGAAAGGTTGAATTAAACTACTAAAATAAGTAAATTAAACTATCAAAAGCTAAATGTAAAGTAACCTAAAGCACACAACTAGTACTAGAATTGAAAAACAATAATAATGAACGAACTAGGGTTTCATCTACTCCCCTAACTAATCCTATGCACGTCCCTTATTACCCTTTAATCAAAAATCAGAATTATTAGTGACATCTATCAACCTAGACCATAACATATGTATCTAGATTACTATTCTCCTAAACCTAATTCATGAATGGCATATTACATGAATTGTTCATTTTGATGCAAAAACTAAGCATGGCATATGTCCTAGTCAAAACATACATAATGCATAAAACAATGGGAATGATAAATGCATGAGTCTAAGCATGGCATATACTTGGATTATTCATGGTTCTAAACCCTAGATGCTTAACCATCAAGATCAATTAAACATAAGTTAGCTATTATCACATTTAATTGAACATAACATAATTGGCATGGCATATACACAACTCATCAATTAAAAACATGGTTTAGAATCTCAACTAATAAAACTGAATTCTTAATTAAAAGATGCCAAAGTAGACTACATAGAACTAGGCTAGGGTTTCAATGACACCCTAGCCCTAAAAAGTTAGCTACTCATGTCTTTAATTAAAAATAACATAAAAAATAAAGTCATAAGAAAAACTCTGAAGATTGAAGAAGAAGAAGAATTCGGCCAGCAGCTTGTTCCATTTTCTCCTCCTCCAAAAGCTCTCCAAGATGGCTGTACGACAGCTACGATTGTGGTGATGATGGGTGCTGGTCGTCCACCCCTTGTATCCCCTTATATACTTTTTTGCAATGGCTTCTTTAGTGAAGAGAATCCTTGTATGATTAGGTCTCCAACTTACTTTACAAGTAAGCTTCCTAATTAAAACAGAATAGGAGTCTTCATTCTTGATTAACAAGACTTTCTAAATCTGGTCCCACTTGTATCTTCTAGAAAGTTCCTCACATGGACCCACAATTCTGAGATTTAATTGCAAGAGATTAAATCTGAAGCTTTTATCATAAAAGTAGGCCCATATGATGCGTGCAACATTGAGTGTGGGACCCCCTTTGGACTTCTAACTTGGCTTGAATTCTTGCTTTGAAATTTCCTCATTTTTCTCCTCTATTCTTGGGCTCCACTTTGACTTGAATAAGACTTTTCAATTCTGAAATTCATCTTTTGCAATGGATGTGGGCCCCCCTTTGGGCGTGTAACACGGTTTTCTAAGAGCTATTAATTGAGATTTATATTGATCTAGTGAGCCATTAGACTCTAGTTTAACAAGGTAAACCCGTTTGCAGACAATAGAAATATAACTAGCGGGACAAGGAACAATGTCCCAAGTATGATTGGTGGTCAATGTGCCAAGTTCTTTCTGCATTGCCTGCTGCCAATAGTTTTGCCTCAGAGGAGACCATCTCTACAAATAGACGATGAGAAACAAAGCACAATGGACATCTTTTGGCTCAACTGAGAAAAAGGAGGTTATATATTGGCAAGACACTACTTGATTCTTGTTGGGATTTTCTGCCTCAAGATATCACTGGATATTGATTTTTTCCTAAGTTCTGGGGTTCCAAATAGGCCCAGCAAGGACAGAACTAATAGCTATCCATCCAAGCCTTGGTATACCATATGTGTCCAATTGGTGGTAAACAAAATTTCCCAGCCATGGATACGTGCTGTAACTAGTTCATATTTTATTGACAAATTAACATTCCATTTGTGTAAATTAGCAGAAAAAGATAGCATATTATTCAAGATGTCTGACAACTGAAGATCAAATTGTAACAGTATAGGAAGAAGGAAGAGGAGATTTGGAGGAAATGGTCGTGTCCCAATAGAGGATCGACTATCCAGTTTTATATTGTCATTGTGCCTAATCAAAGGCTTTAATAATTAATAATGCTATAATTACAGTCAGAATAATGAAAAAATATATCCTAATCTTCTATACAAGGAAATAAGAAGAGAAAATCTGCTGTACAGTGTTTTTACAAAGTCCCACACGTGGGATATTATACAAGCTGTACATGGGCCTAGTTGAGTTGGGCCTAGACCTTATAATTGATGAGTTATCTTCAACACAAATATTGAGGCAGACCTCAAAAGCCTGCCTCCAAAAAATACTGTTCCTAGTAATGAACCCTTATTTTTAAAGATATATCTGTCAGTGATTACCTGCTTTCACCTGAAGTACCTAATGAAGGAATCATCATCATCATTAAAATCTTGTCCCATCTATTGAAAGTATGCAATAAATACCGACGATGGACAGAATCTGTCAATATAATAAATGCAATTTAGTTGCTATAAGCCAAAGGTGAAGCCTGATCCTCTATCGAAGCTTCGGTTCGGAGCTATTTGTGCTTGATTGTATAAAATGGAACCACTGATGCCTCTGCTGCAGTACTCAGAATGAAATTAGTTAAATATTATGTCATATCATGACAGTGACTCCTGCCTTTGAAATATTCTTGATTTCTCATGTTTATTTTTTGCTGCAAGTCTTATTCATAACCAAGAGTCCTGCATTTTAAATGGTTTTTGAGGAATCTGTTCTGAGTCTTCCTGTTTTTTTTTTTTTGTCGACATCGCTAGCCTGTTCAAGAACCAGCAAAAATGACACAAATCATTGTGGAAGCAATGGAAAGAACCGGACAAAGAGGCATCATTAACAAGGGGTGGGGTGGTCTTGGGAACTGTAAGTACGTGGCTATTGATATTTGGTCCACTAAGTTCCATGAGCCTCTGGATTTTGCTTTTCTGTTTCTTCTGCATTTTTATAAACATTTGACTAAACTTGTATGTTTACCTGAAACAAAATTTTCAGTGGCAGAACCCAAGGATTTTGTTTATCTACTGGACAACTGCCCTCATGACTGGCTATTCTTGCACTGCAAGGCTGTGGTATAAGTTTCACTCATGTCTTTCTTTTTCCTACACAAAATAAGAAGAAAAAAATTAGTCTGGCTGTTGGTGTAGGTTAAATGTTAATGCTTGCAAAACCATATTCCATTGTATTGTCATGAATCCAATAATATGGACACTGGTTGCATTGTCCTGGTACGATGTTATCATGCATTTCAATTGGTGATTCAGCCTGGTACTCGGTTTTCTTGATTTTTATTTGCTGCCATACCATTTATTGTTACATAGTACTGCATTGTACACATCCATAACATGCTTGTGTGGATGGTAAGAATTGTGTGTGCATGAGTCCTCTGTATGCATGCATATGGTGTATGCATAAATTTATGCATCTACCTGTCATTGATATCCCAGGTTGGGGCTGGATTGGGGACAGGTGATGAGATTTTCAAACTGGTTTTGGACAGGATAACTGGCATGGATATGGATGTTTTTGGCTTAAATTTGGAACTGATATGGATGTTTTTTGCTTAAATTTGGAACTGATTGTAGTCATAAGTCCTAACTTTGGAAAGAGCCTGGCTTTCAACTGGGGCTGCTGTGTTTATGAGGATTCCATGATATGGTTTATCATCTGAAGTAGGAGATGGTATGGTTTATAATCTGAAGTCGGGAAGGAGATTGATGCAGGTTAGGGTTAAGGATAAGTTAAAATACGGCTGATTTTTATGGGGTAAATTGCAAAGATTCCTTGGAATGAGCCATGTACTCTTGTTGGACATGTATGGGGCCTGGGACCTTATCAAATTGTGCATGGAATCCTTCTAGCGCTAATCTAATTTTTTTTCACAATTGATGAAATATTAGGAGTGGACACCTTTTGTTCTGGTGGAGTCTTCTAATACGTGAATACGATTATCACTTGTTTCTTTATATTAATATTTATGTATGTCTGTCTTGGTGTTATTTTTGCATTTTTATTTAAAAATAAATAATTTCTGTATCAATCTCAAAATTCAAACTGAAGCTTAATTATGATTAGTGCAATAAATAATCACTTTAAACAATCTAAGGGTATAGAAAAGATGGGGTTGTGTTAATCAACACAATTATACCATAGTCCTGATCGGGTTTTGCAAATTCAAGAAATGGTAAAAGATTGGATTTTCCTATCCAAGTTAATGCTAAATATAGGTAAGGAGGACAGGGAAAGGCTCACAGCTCCTGCTCTTTATAGTAAGCCAGCTGGGAGTCACACTATGATATGTCTATATATCTCTCGTGCCATTAGGAAAATAATTCTTGCCAATAAATTTGATAGGTAAAATATCACTTTTATCTGTCATTGTTAGGTCTTATTGAAATAAAGAACCTAAGCGCTAAGACCAAACTAGGATAACAGAAAAGAAAAATTATGCAAGAAAAGAGAATAGCAAAAGGCAAACAAATGTATGATCTCGGTCAAGAAGAATAAAAGAAAACCATATCTAAGTGCTCCCAAATAAAAATAGTGAAACAAGATGTTGCCGAGAATTAGCTGGATAAAAGGAAACACCCTTAGATGTCTTCTGAAAAACAAGAACCCTAAGAACCCTTAGTATGAATCTAGTAAACCCTAGATCGCCAGATTGCAAGATGCTTTTAATCTTTCATTGGCAATTCCGGCCTCTGCAAATGAAAAGTTTGCCTCTGAATCTGCAACGCTTGAAGAACCCAAAAAAGATCAATGAACTGCAGTGATAGACAGAGATCAAACAGCCAATGATAAAGAAATTTGGGCTATGATATCCGGATACTTGTACAAGCCCAACGTATCCGTATCGAACCGATACGGCACTTTTATTGGTACCTGATACTGCACCGATACTTCTAGGGAACAAGTTTAACATATCCTACTTATAAAGTCATTTATTTCATATAGTCTCACCATAAAAGTTGCTAGAAAGGGACGAAACAATGATAATTTCATTGATTCAAAAGTGGTGTAAAGAAAAAATTAGGACACCCGTATCCGTATTCGTGTCCTAGATTTTCAAAAGTGAGGAGTTGTATCCCCAATTCCCATATCAAATGTCTGTATCCATATCTGTATATGGGCATCAGAGAATTTGAGCAGTGATTGCAGGTCAACGATTCCAAAAGTGATCAGGAAAAACCTGATCAAACAACCAACGACCCAACAAACCTTAGAAAAGGTCAATTAGAAACCCTAGAAAAATGGGATTGTTGTCAAGGTCTTCATAGAGAAGCCAAGAGATTTCATTCAGAGAGATGCTGCAAAGAAACCTTAGAAAAGGGCTCAAAAAGGATAGAGCAGCAAAACTGCCGAGGTATGAAGAACCTCTCTGTTGTAGACAAGACGACAAAGATTGACGAATCAAGAGAGAGATAGGCCTTGTGTAGTGTCACAACCCGAAACCCAGATTTCTTATGAAGTCCGCCTTTCGAGTTGAACTTCCGCGAATATGAGATTAGGTCAAATCAAAACTTAGCAGCGGAATCTATTTCCATCATGAAACAACATACATTCATCGCAGTGCACAGGTTTAATACTTCTATTTCATTAATTTACTTCAATTGTCTAACAATTATAAACTAAATCAAAACTAAACAATCCTTGTGATTTGTGAAGTTATCTGATGTCTCCAGACTGCTGCATCATCACTCTATTCTTTATACTCCTGCAGTCCCCTTTTACCACATTAGCATCTCGAGTTCCAGTTAGTTGTTGTTAACCTACAAGTTCCAATTGTAGTAAATTAGGTTTATGAAAACCTAGCAAGTAAATATTCCATAACTACGTAATTCATACAAGCCCAAAAATAGAATTTAAAGATGGGAATAATTCATGGAGTTATAAAGCTAAATCTAGCAAACAAGGATTGTGCGAGAATAATGACTTATCAATAGAAAAGCATTAAGACAAGTTCTAAACAGTAAACACCTGAACAACATCCTAAGGGTTGGCGGTCCATGTACGCTAAATAGTCACAGACACTATAGTGACCCTCCCTTAAATGTGTCGGAGAACAAGATAAAAAAAAGAACACTGGTACCTTAAGATTCCTTAAAGGAATTTAGTTTAAGGTCATCAAGACAAGCATCAGGTATGGTACCAAAGCAGCATTTTGGTCATTTTCGTGAAGACAAAAATGCAGTTAGTTTTATAATCATCAAGAATCTAGGCAAATTAGCGTCCCAGCTGTGTTAGGTTTTAAAATAGCTGAGTGGTGCCGACTGGAGATCCAAGGGAAATTTTTTATCTAGACATCATCCTGGACAAGCGAGATCATCAAGGGAAACTACTCTTCATCTCAAGCTAGGTCCATTAAGTTTCATCTTCTAGTTTGAGTAGCTCGTTTTCAAGTTCCATATACATCATCATTCTTCTGAACTTAGACAAGACAAGAGACTCCAAAAGTAATTAGAATTATATAGGGATATTAGGCTTTAATCTTAGTTTCAGATTGTAATGACCTGAAACTGGGGTTTCTGGAGAAGTCGGCGTTTCGAGCCACGGTCAATAAAATAATGGAATCCGCAATATGAGATTAATTTACCTTGAGAATATTTGCAGCGGAAACATAATAATATCATGACATCATAGGTATCATCATAAGACAATGTATTAAATCCTATTTTAATTTAAATTCAATAATGTCAAGCATAAGAATAAATGCAACTACTCAAACTCTTAACAAACTGGCAAACAAAGGGCCTTATCAAATAGTCTTACAACAATGTCATAATAAATAATCTAAGCAACTATGTTTATCAATTCTCAGACGCAAGCACAATATCTTTAAGCCATGTCATCTACTCTCAATGTGTATTTTCCTTGCAATTCCTCTTCGACCCCGTTCCCTCCAGTTCATCGGAAGGGATGTCGTCACCTATAAGTGCCAATTGTAGAGAATCAGATTATGAATAACCTCAACAACTTAAGATACCAAAATTTCATATTCTATACAATTTTCAGATAAAATAAAGGACCGGTAAGATTACAAATTTTCAGAAATATGTCAACTAGGCAAAACCATGTAGGATATATTTATTACATGATGTTATTGTTCAAATTTGAGTTTGTTTACTTGCCTCTTTGTTGTACTTGGCGAAAGATCTTGCGCATAGTCAAGCCCTAGATCGGTTTCTTGCATTTCCTTACTTTTCCCCCAAATTCCAGCCCTAATTAGGGTTCCAATTTGCAAATCCCAAAGAGAAAGAGGGATTAGGGTGTGTTAAGAACGAGAACCTTGAGAAACCCTAGGGAAGAAAAGAATAGCGAGAGAGAGCGCTTACCAAGAGAGAGAATATGTGAGAGGGAGAGGGAGATGTTGATGAGAGAGAGAGGGGCTGCCGAAGGCTCCTTGGGAGGTGTGCACAGAAGGGTTGGGGTTTAAGGGTCATACAACCCTCCCCTTTTTATTTAGTGATGTAGGTCCAATTTGAGTTCCATGAGAACTCTTTGTTCCATCACTTCTAATTCTAATTCTAATTGAATCGAAACTCTTGATTTGGGAGTTTTGATCTAAATCAAAACGTCCTTCCTAATTCGTGGGGTCCTACCAATTGGTTACTAGTCCCTGCCACAGAGGTATCCTCTCAACTAAAATGGGTTACATTTACAAGTCATACAACGAGGTATCAAACCAACTTGGATGGGTTCACGTCTTTTGTGGAAGTTTCATAATTAATTATTCTCCATCTAACGAGCCCCATTTTGACATATTCTCAAAATTATGAAAAACCCCTCGTATTTTCTCAAAATTACAAATAGATTCCCGAATCTTGCCTAGATGAAGTTTATACCCTAATTGTGCCATAATTGTTCAAATGTGAGTTTATTTCCCCAATTCGATTTATTTTAACATAGAATTCAGAAAATTTATTTTCTATAATTAAACATTATTTAATTGGGTCGGGATCTTACACACATCTTATCAAATTTGTGCTATAATATCAAGTCCAGCTGGCAGGTTCTTCATCGTAATTTTACATATTTGGCATTTCATTGTTAACTATGCGATGCTTATAACGTTTGAGTCCAATGTCCGAATTTGATGATCTATATATGGATCTCGTACTACTTGATGAGATGAAGCCATACGTTCAAAGATCTTCGAATTCTAACATCGTTTGACCTTTGAAAACTGGTCCACACCGTTGCTTCCTTTTCTAAATATTACGGCTATACCCCTTATTAGCATCCATACATCCCATCTAATCCCTAATCACCTAAGGAATGACAATCCTACCAAAGTTTAGGGATTCTAAGTTTGTTCTAGGTTTTTAGTTCAAGCTTCACAGAATAGTAAAATTAACAAGCAACTAATTGGAGCCTCAGTCGCCTTCTATCAAGCTTACTTTTAATATTAATTATTTGATAATAATTACTTAAATTATATTAAAACTCTATAAATAATTCTTACTTAATTACTTGATCCTTTCCTAATTAGATAATTGCTATTTACTTTGATCATATATAAGCCTTCTTGTCCCTTCCTATAATCCTGACATTAGCCACAACTCCCTATTCACCATAGATTACTTACCATAAAACACATATGGTTGCATATCCACTAATGGGCTACACTAGGGTCCTCCAACTCAGATGGGTCCCAAATGGGTCCCACCAAATCTAATTGAATTAATTGATAATCATCATTATTTTATTTTTTAATTTCTTAATTATTTAGTTAATCCATTTAAGCCTTAATTGCGTGCAAATTGATTGTGCCCTAATTGTACCCTAAATCCCCAATATTGATCAAATTCCCATGACTGAGTTAATTCATTATTTAATTCCTAAAATCAATTAAATATTATTTAAATATTATATGTGGAGATGGGTCCTTATATGAAGACTCATAGACCCCAATCGACCCTTGATGCCGGTATGAAGACGATCGTGACACTAGGGATCTCCGATTCCTCGTTTGGACGAAATTTTAGATTAGCGCGATCACTGGGGGTGAGCTGGATCAAGAGGAACAAGGTAACCTTAGACCCAAGATTGCTCTGATACCATGATAGGATTGAGATTAACTAAATAGCTCTTGTACCCTTTTAGAGTGAGGGTCCTATTCTTATATTAATGTTCACAAGGTACAATTGCATGAATGAACCTTTGGAAGGGTTTAAAGAGAGGATATATACAAGGGTAAACTAGGAACAAGTAATTTACAAGTAGTTATTTAGAGAGACTTAGATTTGTAGAGAAATAATGCTCCGCCGGTGTAGCCGAATCGGTTTCTCCTCTAAGAAACAAGTACGGCAAGCAATAAGTCCTGTAAGTTTCTCTCTCTCTCTCTGTTTTTTTTTTTTTTCTAACTTTTAGATATGAAAGACGGTTTTGAATCATTATAAAAAAATCATAGTCATAATCATATGTGCAAAGGCAGATGCTATTTGATATGATGTATTGGATGTAGCCAACATATATATCAACACAACTTACAGTGTTTTTTTTAATGATTTCCTTATTAGTTATGCTTCAGTCACACTTTGGTGGTGTCTTTTGAATTTCTACATTGTCTTGTCCTGCATTTTTAGGTACATCATGGGGGTGCAGGAACAACTGCTGCTGGCCTTAGAGCTGCGGTATCTGCTTTTGTATCTTTGTTATTTGGAATCTGTTCCAAAATGAATGATCTGGTTTGAATCTCTGCACCACATTATAGTACGAAGGTTTTTACGTTGGATGAGGTCCACTTTTTTATGAACAATAGCCCGCCTCATCTTTTGGGTATGATCCTCTTCAGAGCCAGCAAAATGAATTGTTAGGTTGGCTTTGGCAGCTCCATTCATTTTCTAAGATCTTGAAGGACAACTAGATTTATTTTTGAAACATGATAAGAGGACATGCTGAAAGTGTTGATTGTGGGCCCTTCTATCCAATGAGTCCGCACAATTCAAAGGCGGGTATCAGCGTCCAATGTAAAAGGGTTCTTTATCTTAGTATGGTGTGCCGGATTTGGCACCAGATCATTCTCTCTGTTTAAATGTGGTTCTCTTTATAGAGGAGATTGATCCTTTTTTATTTTTATTTTTTCATATTATGGTATGTAGTGCCCTACTACTGTGGTTCCTTTCTTTGGGGATCAGCCTTTCTGGGGAGACCGAGTGCATGCAAAAGGAGTAGGCCCCCCTCCTATCCCAATTGATGATTTCTCATTGGAAAAGCTGGTCCATGCAATATATTTCATGTTGGACCCAAAGGTAACCACTAGGACGCACCCTCTCTGTTGTGCATTTGATCATTTATGCTACCAACTCTAGGAGAGTTGCATCAAAGTGGCAGCCGGCTTAAAGAAATTGCTAAATAGATACAATGAATGTTACTCGAGCAAATCATGATGTGAGGGCGTAGAAGTTAGCCCTTAAAAAGGATGAGTGGAGAAGTAGAACTCACAAAGCCAAGCTCCAATTAAATGGGAATGTTAAACCAGTTAATATTGTGATTTTTAGGGTTCTCTCCTTAAAAGGTCTAAAAAGCCTAGAGTCACAATGTTATTATGTTAATATATTTGACCTTAGAATATTCTAAATCAGTCCGTACCCCAACCTATGCTTATGGGGAAAACAAAACTGAGTTTCAAGGCAAAGTGATTAAGCTACTAGATTGATCTTTCTACTGTTCCTGTTTCACTTTTGATATAGTTGAATGGTGAAGGTTGCAATTTGCATTCTAATTTCCAAGATCTTGTTGCTGTAATTGCATATCCTTTCTTGAACAACTGATATTTGGATCAGGTTTGAGAACCTAAACTGTGCTTGATTAGTGATGGACTGGACCTACACCAAGGTTGTCCAAAAGTTTACATTGAGGTCCTGCAAAAGCTCATGTCCAGGTCTATTTAGAAATGTATTTTTTTTTTTTGGTAAATCTATTTAGAAATGTTATTGGTCGGAATTCACTCTAAAGTAAAGTCCAATTATGAGCTGGTTGGACTTGAATATCAATCCCCATTATTGGAGGGGCCTTACTGTTGCGCTACCCAAACCTGGCCCAATGCACCTATTGAAATCTCTTGGCTTTCTCAAAGTCGTTAGAATTGTGACGATTGCCTTGCCTAATGGTTTGAGTTTTTCACTGATATTCAGGTAAAGGATCGGGCAGAGAAACTGGCCAAGGCCATGGAATCAGAGGATGGGGTGGGAGGAGCAGTCAATGCATTCTATAAACATTTTCCACACAACTGGCCTCGACCTCAACCTCAACCTCAACCTCATCGTCAACCTTTGCCTTTGCCATCGGTAGTTTGTGAACCATGCCTTAGCACTCTGAAGAAATGTTTTGGTCGTCAGTGAGTTTTTTATGTATTTGTGCCGCCTCCTTTTTGTTCTTGTGCCTAGTCAACTAACTTGCTGTTTATCTGTTAATAATAATAATAATAATAATAATAAGACATTCGTTTCTTTTTAGTGAAAGGGAAAAGAATATTGTTATGCTCATTTTCTTTTTGTTTCTGGGTACCATCAGCTTAGTAAAAAAAAAAAAACTCTGCATGCTATATGCATTTACTTCCTTTAGTAATCTCTCTCTCTCTCTCTCTCTCTCTCTCTCTCTCTCTCTCTCAAATGAATTAATAGACCAAAACAGTTTTGAACATATATGCACTCACAAATGTTTATTTTAATTTGGAATCTGAAACAAATCAATGGATAATTTACAATTTCTGTAGTAGAAGTAAAAAACAGCTTTAGCATGTTTAAAAATAATAATAACATTAAGACCGGCTAGCATAGTTAAAGAAACACAACTTTTCTATTCGACAAGTTATAAAAAAACAAATAATAAATAAATTCTATTCGACAAAACATAACAATTTGACAAAATTTTGAGTACAAAACAATGTCGAAAGAATGGATTAAGAATATCGTGAATTCTTGATTCCCTTCTATGAAAATATATGCAAGTTTAAAATTGAACAATTGTTGAGCTATCATGTTGTGCGTCAAGTGATAAAACTCTGAAAGAAAGGAATATAGAAATGCCCAAGAAAATAATCTTGTAAGTCTGAAAACAAAGTTGAGTTCATGTTCTCTGGATTCACAAAATGAGTATTTTCATATGGTTTCCTCGGATTAGTTAACTTTGAAAAATTCTTATTGAATCATTTATAGATTGGGAGGATTTTCTCCTATGAGCAGGCTTCATTTAGCTTGTATGCAGTCCAGTTTGTGGGGCTCACTTAGATGTAAATTTTTCAATGGGAGGAGGGCAGATGGTAGGTCTCCTCATGGACGAGGGGGATTAAAAAAATTAGCCTCACCAGATTATCATAGCCCTTGATTTAATAGTCTTAAAATTTAATGGTATTTTAACTATAGATTTTCTTGAGTTTCAATCCAATGGTGATTAAAGGTTTATGAGTGCTTGATGCCAGATAATAGAATGAAAAGATTGTGGAAGGGACTGCACTGATAAAAGGTGGGCCCAAGTGGGTCCCATGGTGCTGACTGCACTTTTAGTTGATCGAAGGAGAACATTTCCCGAATAGATTGTACATGACAGGTATGAAGGAGCATTAACAGATGTGAGAATATTAGTTCTAAATTGAAATTAGATTGGATGGGGGAGTTCAGTTTGTCTATTTTCTTTGGTCACAAAAGGGAGTGGCAAAATCTGGCCTGACCCAAACTAACTTGACCAAAATTATATATGGGTCGGTCATGGGTCCGAACAAAATTGACTTGCGTTTAAATGATTTGGGTTAGGGTCATCTGCTCAACCTGCATTTAAATGGGTTATGGTCAACCTGCATATCTAAACTCATTTAAATAATCTGATAGTTTAATTCTTTTATACTTACAATTGTCTATTTTATAGGTCTACGTCAATTCAGCAATGAGCTCTAGCTCATATTCTCACCGTGGTCCTCTCAATTCAGGATATTAACGGTGGGAAGAACCCTTCATATTAGCCTCCAGTTGGACTCTGCTATTGCACACCATCATAGCCAACAACTAATTCAAGAGATTCTTGAACAAATGTATCATGAAAAAACTAAACTGAGGATTTCTCTCTTAGCATGGACTGTTGTCAAACGTGCCCTTAGTTATCTCCTAAGATTTCTTTTCCTTTTCTGTGCCTAAAATTTCTCTCCTCTCTCATGTTATGATTACAATTTACAACAATTCATATTCTCTCTCTTCCCGCTCTCGACACGACTCATAAAACCCCTCTCCCTTATCTCTCTCTCTAATTGATTCTTTTCAATTTGCAATTAAACGCTCCAATCTCTATCTAGGTTTCATCCATCTTCTTCTCTAATTTCCACCTATACTTTTCATATTTATTTCTGAGCATAGAATTTTGTAACAGTCACGTGTTAATATTCCTTTACAATTTATTTAAATATTTTTATTTTTAAATTTAATTTTTTTTTTTTTATCATCCGTGGGCCTGTTGCACTAGTGTAAGATAAATTTCCTTGGGGTGTTTTTTTTTTTTTTTTAATGCCCAAGACATAAAAATCATACTATATTCCTTTTTGTTGTTGCGATTGACATGTCAAAAACGGGAGAGGTATTTAGCTGCCACATAACGCTCCTAACAAGTTCCTGTGATGCCACGTGAGCACTATGATAAAGAGTACCGAAGTTATTGATTCCTTGCTACTGCTGGCTGCTCTGAACCTGCCAATTTCGCAGCTCCAACCATCTGATTCTCTTTTTTGGTAAGGAACTAAGGCTCAAAAGTTAGAATGGGCCTTGGAATTGCTTTTCTCATAGCTGCTCATGCTGCTGTTTGGTGGACTAGAAACCTCTATAATCTATTTATTGAGAAGCTCGGTCCTTAAAACGGATAGAACTACATCGACTCAAGGAAGATCTTAGATGGGTTCTGCGCGGCTATAAAAGAATTTCAGAGGAAACTCTCTCCCTCTCTTAATTAGAGTTCTTAGAAGTGTAGTTACATTGCTGGTTTCTATAGGTCTTCTGTTTAGTGGGCTTGACATTATTTTCTCTTTTTCAACTTCCCGGGTTTTTCTTTGCTATTCTTGTCAGTTCTACACCTTTCGTAGTGTCTGTTTGCTTGTGTGGGTCTCTTTAGTTCCTCGTTTTTTTCTCATTTTTTTGTACATTTTAGTGGACTCAGGACCTCAAAAGTCAAAACTGGTTGGAACGAAAATAATGGGTCTCAAGCACTTTGAATGGTTTAGATCACGAATTGGGGCTCACAGAGAGCGGAAAAACAGAAAATGGGAGTAAGCTTTTTTTTTTAATGTGAGAAAATAAGTAATAAAACTTTACGCCATTGAGAATGTTGAATGGTTTAGATCATGAATTGTAGGAAATCAGAAAAAATGGGATTAGGCTATTTTTGGAATTTTTTTTTTACCTATTTGTGTGAGAAAATAAGTTATAGAACTTTGCACCTTTGGGTTAATCAATTCTAATTCTATGAGAATGTTGAATAGTTTGGATCATGAATTGGGGGTCACATTAATGCAGGAAAAAACAGAAAAATGGAATTAGACTATTTTTATGTTTTTTTACATACATCTCAAAATCCATGTGTATTTAAGATTATTTAAGATATGATACTCCATATATTGGAGTATAAGTTAGGGAGATGCTCTTATGAGAGATATCTCTCATACCTATAAGTTATATGAGAATGTTGAACAGATAAAATTATGAATTAAAGGGCAAAAGCATGCAGAAAAAATAGAAAAAGCATAATTAGTTTGGCTGTGTGCTTTTCACATATTTCTAAGTATCATGAATATGCCTAAAAAAATTTGAAAGATCAGAAAAGTGGGATTAAGCTATTTGTGTTTATACAAACTTTAAAAAAAAAAAATGAGTTGATGTGACTAGAACTTGGGACGGTTTGATGAAATAATTAGGATATGTTTGGCAACTAAATCCTTGGAGATTTCTCATCGGTTTTTCATAAAGTAATGGAAAATCCTCATTTTTGGGTTTTTCAGATCAGACACCTCTCATAGGATTCGGAAGTCATATTTTGCAGATTTACACACTGCTATCAATTCTTACCGATATGAAATCATATACAAATCTTCAATGGGGAATCCTTGTTCCACAACCAATGAGGAATCATCAAACGGGCATATTTCTCATAGATTCCTCGGCCTTTAGCCAAATGTGCCCTTAAAAACATTAACTTGGAGTTTTATTAGGCATTTAATCAGAACATATATAACACTTACATATGTAAACCATTTAACCAGGTGTAGCTATTACACACCGGTTATTAACTTGGATTAATTTATACAAGTAAATAATGATTAACAAACTTACATGTTTATAATTTTATCACAGTGTAACAATTACATATGTAAATCATTGCAAACAAAAATAAGTTTTAATTTTATCGCAAAGTAACAAGCGTCCATTTGCATATGACGTGGCATTAATTAGTCAAACAAAACAACTAAGTAAATGGCAATCTAGCTAGGAGTGTAGAGAAAGTATGTTAAATCAAATGGTTTGGAGATTGGCAAAGATGAAGCCATGGAGCTTGTGTTTAGAAATGACTTAAGTCCATTTAGCCGGGCAAATTAAACTTAGGTGCGTCTAAAGCCCCATATCACACGTGCGTTGAAGAGATTGACAAGGATATTTTAAATAAGACTAGTGAATGCAGGCCATAAAGAAGTTCTAATGCTTGTTTAAATGTTGCGTTAGATTGAGCAAACTAAGATTTGACTAATGTAAAAAACATAATAGTTTATTGCCTTATCGATCTTGTTGTAAGGAACTATATGCTGGAATATAACAAAGGCCTCTTTGTTTGCATAAAAATACATGGGAATTGAATATATACATAGGGTTTAAAAATTGACTAGGGAGAAAGGGGTGCCCTTGGGTTTAAAAATTGACTAGGGAGAAAGGGGTGCCCTTGCCTGTGCATTGCGCATAGGCCCAGGCAATAGTGAATTACCCTCGTGACGATATCGTTACTTGTGTGACAATAGGGTTACGTTACGCAGGTAACGATATTCTTAACCATATAACCCCCATTTTGCATATATCATGCCCAACAAAACGATCTTTTATTTCTCCATCTCTTTTTTCAACAAAGGGCTCTCTGAATATTGAAAACTAAGAGAAAGAAAGCGTGTTTGGAAGGGATGAAAGAGTTTGATCTATTGAATACAAAAACAAGATTCTAAGATATTGAAGAAGATGATCAATATGATCACCACCACCAAAGACTTCAAAGAGCTTGTGGAAAAGAATGTTTCCATTTCACTATAAGCATAAAGCTGGTAGACGGTAACATCTCAACATTAAAATATTCAGAGAAGAAGAAAGAAGGAACATTTTAAATGTGTACTATCGTGACGGATATGTGATCGTCCTAAAACAGGATTGCAAATATAAATTATTCCCCGCTACTATCTCTGCTTGAAAAAAGCAAAGATGTTAACCGAGTATCATGTCCACTGGGATAAAAAAGGCTAAGTTGTGTTGGTTCCTAAATTCCTAAACTAATCCTAATAGAAAATAAAGTGTTGATTCTTAAACTAATTCTATTAGAAAACGAAGTGTTGGTTTGATTGGTTGTGATTCCTAAATTAACAAATTAAAATACAAGATTTTGATCTAATCAGAGAAAAGTCTTAGGATATGAATCCACCTTAGCCTCGTGCAATGGTAAAATAAAACCCTAGAACCTATACATCACCATAAACACAAAACTATGGCTTCATCACAACCCTAAGATGGAGATTAAGTTAATCATGGCGAGAGGTTGACGAAGAATCTCTAACAAAATCCCCATTGGCGCTCTTTCAAAGCTCCCAAACCAGCTTCCAGAACTTCTCCCAAGATGTCAATATCTCTAAAAACGAGCTTGCGCTTTTATTTATAGGCTTTTTGGACTAAAAATCTCGTCAAAACGCGCTGGGGCGGTGTCCCAATCCGGTCTGGGCGTCTGGACGCCCGGAGGCAGTGGACTCCAGGTGCTTGCCGTGGTCGGGCGTCCAGACGCCCAGAGCCAGTGAGCTCGGGTGCATTCCGATTTTCACCAATTTCTCCATTTTGCTCCAGTTTGCTCTGACTTCTGGTTCTTCACCTAAAACACCTGCAAATATTAAAACAACATAAGTAAGGACCTAAACTACCATTCCAAAGTGTATCAAAGTCCTTATTGAGGAGCCAAAAATATACATTTTAGGCTTTCATCAATATGATATGTTCATCTCTTCCAGATGTACTTTCCTTATCTTAGTCTTCTATATTCAAAGAGCCCTTCATTTAAAAAGGAGATGAAAAAGGAAAAAAAGATCAGTTCTATTGGGCATATGGAAATTGGGCATCTTGTGGCTAACGAAATTGTTATACAATTAACGACATTGTCATGAGGGTCAATCAATTCATCTAATTAGTATTTAAGGATGCTTTTTTCATAAAAAAATTCCTAAAATTTATGTTCTTCATCTTTCTTTCTTATTCAATTGCTTTATTTCTTAGTTTCAAAATTTTGGTGACTCTGCTGAGACATGGCACAACAATCTCCTAGCAGTGCTATCTTCTACTTCTCATGCCCCAAAGCAACGGGTCCTAGTCTTTGACAAAGCCAAATATGATCCTACATGCGTGCATCAGTGCATTCCAAGTTGCCCTAGAAAACAAGCTTTTTTGAGTTCAGGTGGAGAAGAGTGCTAGAAATGATGTTAAAATCAAGTTCAACTTTGGACTTAACATTTACTCATGGGGAAGAGGTGGAGGAGGCGCTTCACGCTGGACTTCAACAAATCATGGGAGTTTTTCTTATATTAATTGGGTTACCTCTTATGAATCCAAACCTCACCCTAATTTGGCATGTATCTACTATCTAACCACTATAAATATAAGAGCATTTTGTATATACCCTCCCCTAAGGTTTGTACGATTTGTAAATAGGCCCATGAGGTTTTAGTATTTGTAAATAGGCCCCTGCTTTTTCTTTTTGATACCTTTTGTGTCTCCAAAATTAATATTCCTAACAAGAATGGGCAGCCACCATGAGATTTGTGTTGGATTTTATATAAATGACAGCTTTTTCCTTACATCCATTAAACAAAAATGAGTATATTATTATTTCAGAAAACACCATTATTTTATCTCAAGTTCCAATGGTTTCTCTCAATAACTCTCTCATGCACACGATCAGGGGTGTACAAGGGCCTAGGGACTGAAGCCCCCACCCAAATATGAGAAAAGTTTAAATCCCCCTCCCCCTCGCAAATTCTAAAAATTAATATGTTTTTCTTTTTCTTTTTCTTTTTTTTTACATTTGCCCCTTCCCCCAATATTTCTTTTACATATAGCCAAACACCACCCCCTCGCAAATTCTAGAAATTAATATTTCTTTTACATTTGCCCGTTCTCCCAATATTTCTTTTACACCCCTGACACATGAAGCATAATCATGTATTTTGAAACTTTCATCAATCCAACGGTGGGTCATGAATGGATGAGGATAAATCATAGCCGGTTATAAGTACAAGTGTTGATTGTTGGCATTATCAATTTGGATTTAATGAAATGAGTGTTGTATTGGTAAAAAAAAAAAAATTACATAGGGTTATTCTCTCCCATTACGTGCAATTGTTAATGTTACATGCTTTATAAAAAAAATTGAGTCCAAGCTTTTGAAATTATGCATATGTAGAGATGTCAAACGGGCCGTGCCGGCCCCAAACTAAGCCCGCCCGTGCCACGGGCCGGGCCAGCACGGCCCGCCCCAGCTAGCGGGCCGGCACGCAAGGGAAAACCCCTGGCACGGCACAGCCCACAGTGGGGAGGGCTGGAGCGGGCCAGGCGTGCCTCCTTTGCGGGTTGGGTTGGCCCGACCTGCGTAATTTGTATATACTTTTAAAAATAAATAAAATGTGTCTAGATGAACTCAATCTCACAACCATTAAGATGTGAAAGATAAACATAACCACTAGACCAACTAACTTTTGCATACTAATATTTATTCAAACAATATTAAAACTAGTTAGATGAGGATGAGAACCTAACCACGAATATTAAACTACTAGTTAGATTTGGATGAGAACCTAACCACTTTAGATGATGATGAGAAGCTAACACCTTTTTTTATCCAACTTCTCACTCTTTCATTCAAACAACCTGAAATATAAAAAAATCATATCATGTCCTTTTTTTTACTCATTTTTCAGCCAAATTGAAATGCCATGGTTAAGGATATTTCAATTGAGATGGCAAACTCAATTTCTATTTTTTGGCTTAAGTATCATACTTTAAACGAGAACTTAGCGCGGTTAAATATTTCTACCTTTATCAACAATCATTTCAAGTCTTCCAAATGACCCACTATGAAACCACAACCTTGGACTTCATTTTATTTAGATTTGCATCAATTTCTTTATTTTTTAGTTATGGGTTTTTAGTCTTAGTCAATAATTCTCATTATCTTTATCATAGTTACATATTTTTTACTTCTTTTTCCTAGTGTTCATATCAATGTAAATATATGGCTTCATGTGATGTGATCGAGAGTGGAGTTATAGGTACATGTAACGAGATTATATTGAACATAAATGACTGAATTATGAACATATTCCTGTGTTTAATTGTGAGCTTTCCAATCTATAAAGAATCTCAACTTCTCAAATGCTCAGGGGTTCTTGAACATAGATGAATCCAAGTAGGGAATTTCATTTGAGATTCTCAAATATCTCTCAAGACAACAAAATTAGTGAAGGCAAGGGGGTAAATTTAGTGAAGGTAAGTGTGTCACACCAAAACATTCCCCTTATTACTTCTCCCCAAAAACACATTGCCCCTCATTATTAGTGTGACAAATTTACACTAAAGTCCTACCTTACCAAGTTATGTAAGTGTTTTTTTTATTAGAAAATGCTTAGGGCTGTTGGTTGGCTGGGAATTAGATTTTTATAAATTAAAAAAATATAAAAAAAATAGTTTTTTTTGCGGGCCAGGTGGGCCGTGCCTAGCGGGTCGTGCCAGGCGGGCCTGGCGGGCCGCAGGGGCTGGCCCGTTTGCCTGGCAGGCCTGGCGGGCCGTGCCAAACGGGCCAGCGGGCCAGCGAAGCTCCGCCCAGCACGGCCCGCGCGGCACGGCCCAGTTGACATCTCTATGCATATGCATGATAAAAGAGATGGAAAATAGTGTCATTTCTCTCTAAAAACCTATGACGGTTGGAAGACTATCGATTTTGGAGACACATAAGGTATTAAAATGAAAATGTAGGGGCCTATTTGTAAACACTATAATCTCAAGGGCCTATTTACAAATTCCATAAACTTTAGGGGGGGCACGGTGTATTAAAAATATTTCATCCGTGTACGTGATTTCCCATAGGGTTCCGCGGTGAGGATTATCCATACATATCATCTCACATAAAAACATATACATTTTCAAGATGCGGAAGCGTGTAGTAAATCATATTCATACCATCCTATTAGGGATGGCAATTCCGTCCGGTCCGGTCCGATCCGATCCGATACCCGCTCCGTTTGGATATGGATTTCGGATATTTTTTCGGAGATCGGGTCGGATTCGGATATGGATTTTAAAAAAAAATTCGGAGATCGGATCGGAGGCGGATATGGAGATATCCGATCCGAATATCCGTTTGGATATCCGATCCGAATATCCGATCGGATATCCGTTTGGATATCCGAACCGTATCCGACCCGTTTGGATATCCGTTTAACCCTTAATTGCAGTTTTCCTCCTTATCTTATATAATATTATATATATTACACCATATATATATCAATATATTATAGATAACACTTCAATAATTGGGATTTGTATGACTTGTGTAAGTGTGTTGAAACTTGAATGACTTTATTTTGGAAGTTTATTTTTGGATATATTTTGAATTGTATCGTCTTTTTAATGTTTTTAATGCTTAAATTATATTTTGAATTGTATTGTCTTTTTAATATTTTTTTAATGATTTGGATATCCGATTCTCCGTTTGGATATCCGATATCCGTTTGGAGGCGGGGATGGAGGATAGAATGGATATCCGTTTGGAGATCGGAGCGGATATGGAGACGGAGAATTGAATTTGGATATGGAGGCGGATATGACAATATCCGCCTCCGATCCGACCCGTTGCCATCCCTACATCCTATAAACAAGACTGAATTCGTAATTAAAGACAACATAATATCAGAATGAGCAATGATCATATTGGCATTTCCCAAAAGCATAAAGTTAATGTTTATACAAAAGATCAGTTAGTTAATTTGCCCCACAAATAAAGGCCAACAAAGGCCAGTACATCACAAAAGAATACCCCCAAAGATAATAAACAAAAGTTCCCAAAAAGGTGTTGAATCTCTAAGCTTGACCAAATGTCTACATAACATTGTCAGCTTGCCACTCAATTACGCGTTGCGGTTCATCAACCGCCTCCTCAAGTGCCTCCTCAAAGGTAATGAGTTCTGGACCTGGGTACCAAAATAATGGATCGGACACAACGGTCTGGCAGGTGAGTGAAAAGATATGACAATAAAATAAAACAATGATACCTCGCAAGAGAGTAGGAAAACCTATATATAAATAATGAATTTCATAAAAGTAAATACATCGTTTATTAAGAAAAGGCATGAATAATGTAAAGCATGTAAAGGTACCAAGGATCTGAATCTAACAAGGTGGCAACCATACGAAGCTAAATCCTCTCTCACTAAAGTGGCGTTGACCTCAGTTGCACGAGGTGAGGAGATTCAACGATTATATATAAATACATATAGCTAGACAAGACCACGGTAGCGAACCGGGTAGCAAGACAGGATATGATCCAGGCTGCAGTTGGTGGGACAAGAGGGGGGATCTCCAATCCAGTGGATCAAACTGACAAGGTACATCCAAGTTTAGTGGTGCCGACTCATAGATCATGTGCAAGAAATAAAACAAGTGCATGTATATCGGGACAAGATGCTCATAGGCATAAGACATATAATATCAGGTCAAGCATGAACAAGATAGCAAAACGCTAAAACAATATTCGGGGCATGACTAATTTCAAGACATGAAACTTGAAATATACAAGTAAAATTCGATAAAATCAAGTACATATGGATTTCTATACTTTCCGGGCCAAGTGTTAAAGGTCCAAGATTTGAATCAATGTAAATAGGGTTCCGTATGTTAGGTGTGATATACATTTGGTACTCTTTAAGAATTAAAAATATTCCGGGGCCTTACATACATTGACAAGTCTAAAAAGACCTTAATAACATCATGATAATGGTTTTCTTCCTCAATATAGTCCCACATGATTCTTCAAAAAAAATCAATTAAATTTCGTAGTGTCGGTCAGCTTTTCGGTTGGTTGTCGGTTGGCTGTCGGCTAGCCGAAGGCTGATCAACAGCTGACCGACATGCTAACCAAGCATTAGGGTCAGGGGAAAAACAGTTCTCTGGAATTTGAACCGAACTGGTATTGGTCACCTGTCGGTTAGCCGGCACTTCAGCATCAGAACATTTTAGAAAATGCAGCTCTCTAGAATTTAAACCGAGAGGGTGTCTGTTCACTGTCGGTTGGCTATCGGCTAGCCAACAGGCTGACCGACAGCTGACCGACATTGCTGGGGACACAAAATTCTAAAGCTGTTTTTCAGCCCTTCCTTCCTCCAAACATTTCTCATTTCTATGCAACAATTCCTTACAATAAACTGAGCTAAAAGCTCCTCCATTTCATCAATCACAATTCCAATTCATCACTACAAATCCATCATTCAATCTCATCCATTCTTTCATCAAATCATAAGGAGAAAGAACCCATAAAAATCCACATTTAACCATTCAAGTTTAGCACAAATCTATGTACATTTCTAAGAGATAAAATGAGACAGAAAGATACATTAGTTGATGCATTTGAGATCAATAGAAGACAATTCTTAAAACATGGTTTAAGCAAATCAAGTCAATAATGAGAAATCAATAATATGCATAAATATAATTTAGCATCAAATAAATCATTTCATTCACTTGCCTTAGGTCCAAAGCTAGCAAATCCAAGCCACAAACACAACCTCCAAGCCAAAACAACAATCTACACAACAAAAAAATCCAAATCCAAACCCCTAAAATATCAAAACCAATCAAAACAAAGGGAAAACTTCCAATAATGAAAATGGAGAGTCTCAAGGGCTTAATAAACAAGAATCTAGGAGATGGAAGGGATCTCTTACTTGGAAGTCCTTTAAAAAGGCAAGGTTAGCTCAATGGAAAACTTGAAAAACTTGGTTTTCTTCAAAAATGGTGCCAATAGAAGGCTCTTGAGAAGATGAGAAGATTCGTGAAGTTCCTCTCTTGATTTGAGCAAGGCTTTGTGTGATTGATGAGGAAGAAAGCAAGAAGAACAAAGAGGAGATGGAGGCTGCTGGGATTCTCTTCCTTAGCAATAGTAATTAGAGCAAGAAGAGAGAAATGAGGGAAATGGTTCCCTTATATAGCTAAAGTGGAGTGGGTCCCACAACTTAAAGTATTTGCCGAGCTAAGAACATCGATTTCGGGACCTCAAATGATTTCGACGAAGAAGACAAAGTTAATCGACGAAATTTTTAGTTTCCAAAAAGTATATGTTTCGCGGGTTTTGGTGATATCGAAAATAGTGTCCAGATTTTGGGTAAAAAGACCGTTTTGCCCTCAAATTGAAAAAAGTCATATTTAGGGCTCTCGAATGGGAACGATGTCAAAATGAAAGTTGTAGGGATTAACAAGAAGAGTTAAACGAGATTAAAATACACATTTTTCAAATCACAAGTAAACCCCCAAGCTCACGCAAATTCGTAACAAGAACCCCCAAAGGGTCCCACAAATTAAGAAGGCTCTCAAAATTCCCCAAAGCTATTATAATCCCAAACTTAACCAAAGTCCACTAAACACACTTAAAGCTAAAATACAACTTAATGCACTAATCGAGGTATCTCGGGTCGGGGTCTTACATTTGGTCATTATGCATCTCAATGCATTAATAGATCTTTCAAACCTAAAGGCAAAGTTCTCAATGTCACATGGGATGATGATTCAGATCAAGATGGAAATGATACTGAACCTGAATCCTTCTATGGTCATGGAAAGTTTATGGCTTTTATTGCAGAATCTAATGACCTTTTAGTGCAGGATGTTTCAGAAAAATATGATGATGACATTGAAGAGAATCTTAATTCTCTCTTAAATGATGAACAGGATTTAGTTGATGCATATGAATGTCTTATGAATTACTCGAGGAGGATGACTCAAATGAATGACATTCTGAAGGGAAAATGGAAAACAACTGATAAGGAAAATTCAGCACTCAAAAAGGGACTTCAAGAAACTCAAGGTCAAGTATTACAACTTGAATCACAATGTACCAACTAATCTAATAATTTGATTGATGCAGGCAATAAAAGTGACATGCTACATGCGCAATCTGTCAAAGCAGAAAAAGATATACAAATCCTACATAAAAATCTGTATTTCTGCAAAGTAGAAAATGCTGACATGACCAAAAAATTACAGATGGCTACCTCTGAAATAGCCACCACCAAAGCTGATCTAAATCGAATGAACAATGGGTCAAAGAAACTTGATAAAATTATGGGTGCGCAAATCAAATCAAGTAACAGGCATGGTCTCGGATGTGAATATGGTGCATCCACCTCACAAATAATAGGTAAATTTGTACAAGGAAATACATTATTCCCTATTGACCCTGTTGCTTATCATAATACACATGTGAACCCCACACCAAAAACGTATATGCCTAAACACGAAAGTGCTCCTACTTGTCACTTATGTGGGATCATTGGTGATATTAGACCACATTGCAACAAATTGCGTAACAAATTTCGAAATCAGTGGAGGTTGAAACACTCAATTCCTCGTCGGGTCAAACCAAAAACCATATGGGTTCGCAAGACTGATCTCAATTGCAATGTAGTTCTAATTGCTCTTAGAGCACAAAGTTCACAAGTATGGTACCTAGACAGCGGGTGCTCTACACTCATGTCGGGGGATACATCTCTTTTCACATCCCTTGAAAAGCACAATGGTGGAAATGTCCAATTTGGCGATGGGAGTAAATCGAAAGTCATTGGTAAGGGATCAATAAACATACCAGGTATGTCAACAATCCATAATGTTTTTCTGGTTGATGGCCTAAAGGGAAATTTGTTGAGTATAAGTCAATTTTGTGAATCTGAAAATGAGGTTCATTTCTCATTACATAAATGCACAATTGTCGATGACCATAGGAACAATGTACTTTCCGGTAAAAGAAATTCTGATAATTATTATGTGGTTGTTAATGAAAATAATTTGAAATGCAATTCTTCAATCATTAACGATGTTGATCTATGGCATCAACGGTTGGGCCACATTAACCATACTGAATTAAAAAAACTATCCAAGCAAGAATTGGTTAGAGTTCTCCCCAAACTTTAGAAACCCTCTAATCATGTTTATGGTCCTTGCCAATTGGGGAAACAAATTAGAGTACCACATAAGAAATTGGACATGCTTACTACCAAAAGACCACTAGAATTGCTTCACATGAATCTCATGGGTCCTTCAAAAACTGAAAGCATTAGTGGTAAAAAGTATATTTTTCTCACTATTGATGGTTTTTCAAGATTTACATGGGTTCGATTTCTTATGTCTATGTGATCAACCGAGTATACCTCCGGCCCGGAACAAAGAATACATCGTAAGAGCTATGGAATGGAAGGAGACCCACTGTCAAATACTTCAAAACCTTCGGGAGTAAGTGTTATATCTTGAAAGACAAAGAGCATCTCGAAAAATTTGACTCCCGAAGTGAAGAAGGAATTTTTCTTGGGTATTCTTTAAATAGCAGAGCATACCGCGTATTTCATTTGAGAAATTCTATTGTCATTGAATCTATCAATATAGTAGTAGATGATGCTGGACCTTCTTATTTTTCTGATGATGAAGAAGAATTTCCAATTGCTCCTATTTTTTTCTCAACAAGATAAGCAAGTGGAAACCGAAGTGGCAAAACTGGGAAGTAGGGAACTGGAAGAACCAATGTCACCGATCCAAGAAGCTGTTGTTCCTAATACTGACTCAGAATCTGAAGCAGAAGTGTCTGGATCAAAATTGAAAATTTCTGCTATAGATAAACCAAGTCCTCAAACGTCTCAAAGCAAGCAAGTGCATCCTATATCACAAAAAGGTCAGGTAATCAAAGATCACGCTCTTGACAAAGTCGTTGGTGTTGTTCATGCTCCATTGAAAACTCGAAAGCAGGTACAAAATGTGGTAAATTTTTTATGTTACGTTTCCTTCCTATAACCAAAAAATGTCAATAAAGCGCTTATTGATGACTTCTGGATTAATGCTATGCATGAGGAGTTAGGTCAATTTGAGCGTAATAGTGTTTGGGAACTTATCCCACGACCTTCTCACACCAATGTCATCGGAACAAATTAGATTTTTAAAAACAAAATCGATGAACTTGGACAAGTCATTAGAAACAATGCCAGACTAGTTGCCCAGGGCTACACACAGTTGGAGGGAATTGATTTTGATGAAATATTTGCACTTGTTGCTCGTCTTGAGTCCATCCGGCATCCGTATTCTATTGGCATGGCTTGTTCCTTGAAAATCAAGTTATATCAAATGAATGTCAAGAGTGCTTTGTTGAATGGATATATAAATTGAACAAAGCCTTGTGTCGTTTGAAGCAGGCTCCCTGAGCGTGGTATGAAAGACTGACTCCCTTCTTGCTCGAAAATTCCTTCAAAAGAGAACTCTTATTTTTTTCTCGGGCTTCGAATCAAACAATGTGAGAATGGGATATTTCTCTCTCAATCTAAATATGCCCGTAATCTCTTAAAGAAATTTGGAATGCACACATCAAAATCTTCCAACTCTCCAATGAGCCCTTCTGTCAAACTGAGTTTAGATTCTTCCGGGAAAGACTTTGATGAAAAACTGTATCGAAGCATGATTAGTAGTCTGTTGTACTTAACTGCAAGCAGACCAAACATCTCCTTCAATGTATGTGTATGTGCTAGATACCAGTCAAGACCCAAGGAGTCTCATGTTCAAGCAATAAAAAGGATTCTGAAATATGTTAGTGGCACCACAGAGTTTGGGATATGGTTTTCAAGAGATACCAACAGTAATCTTGTTGGTTATTCAAATGCTGACTGGGTAGGCTGTGTTGATGATAGAAAAAGAACATCTAGTGGCTGTTTCTTTATTGGCAACAATCTTGTTGCGTGGCACAGCAAGAAACAAACGTCTACTTCTCTATCTACATCTGAGGCAGAATATATAGCAGCTGGAAGCTACTGCACACAATTATTGTGGATGAAGCAAATGCTGCCTGACTACAGGATTGATCAGAAGACCATGGTAGTATATTGTAATAACAAGAGTGCTATTGACATATCTAAGAACCCGGTGCAACACTCCAGGACCAAACATATAGACATCAGGCACCACTTTATTAAAGATTTGGTTGAAGAGAAAGTCCTTTGCTTGGAGCATATTTCTCCGGAGAACCAATTGGCTGACATCCTAACCAAACCTTTAGACCCTACTAGGTTTGATTCCCTCCGTAAGTCCCTTGGTATTTGCTCTTACCCCTGATTCATTCATATTTTATCATGCACAGTCAGTCATTGTTCATTATTTGATTTTCTAGCATGTGATTTACTTAAGTTTGCCACATTATAGATTTTTTTTCACACTTAAAATTCACTGTTTGATGGCTATGGTGTGTTTGCATAATTTCAGATCTCCTCTCCTGGCAATTTTCCATGCGCATTATTATTAACTAAAAAAGGGGGTCTTTCTTGATAACCGGAGGAATAGGGCTACCTAAGAGTATGTGTGATAGCCACCAAATGATTGAAAAGTTTCTTTGGAAAAGGCTACCATATTCATTAGTGTGAAAGTCACCAATGATGGTTCACATCTGAGAAGAAGAACAACAACAACTAAAAAAAAAACGGAGAACAAGCCTGAAATTTAGGGGGAGCATTGAGATGCTTATTTTGCCAGAGAGGATGATTCTATCTTGTGTTCATATCTCATTTATCCTGGTACAAACATTTTTTTTCAAATTCTCACTCTCACTTGCAATCTCAAGCTTGGTGGAATTTTTGTACATGATCATTAAGGGATCTTATTTTTGACACTTTGATTTGATATAGTGCAATGCCCTCATTTTTCTTAGGTTGAGTACTTTTCTTCATAGCAAAAAAAAAAAAAATTTTGAGCCAAATCTGCCGAGGTCCGATCAATCGGACCTCCCTGTTCGATCGATCGGACAGTGTAATTGGGCCTATTATTAAGTAACACGAATTTCTTATTTCTCATTCATTCATTTCTCCAAGCCCTAGCTCGTCTTTTCCCCTTTTCACCAAGGCATTCTCCATTGTGCTTCCAAGCTATTTGCAAGGTAATTTCTTCTCCATTTCTCTTTCAATCATTCTATTTGCTTCATATTGCTTGGTTTTGGTAGTTGTGTTGGAAGATTGGATTGTGTCAATAGTTGTTGAAGTGGAGTTTGTGTGTTTGTGAGTGTGGGGGATTTCCTTGTGGTGCTATTGAAGAGCATAGACAAGGAGCTTGTGTTTCTTCTTGTGGGAGTAGTGTGTGAAGATTAGTTTTGGGGAATACATTGCAAGGTTGGTGATTGGTTTCATATCTACACTTAGTTCACACCAAGTGTTTGTCAGTTTGCCTCAAAGAGATCTAATGGCCCCAAAATCATCCCAACCACGCAAAAGGCCCACTTATCGTGGTAGTTCATCTTCTACACCAAGTTTCAACTTCCAAAAGTTTCTAAGCCTTGCCAAATAAACTTCATTTGAGGAAGTCCTTTCCAAGAAACAAGTTCTTGTGGAACGACGGCTTGAATTGCAAAGAATCGACAATGCCTTCTGTCACTGGATCCTTCAGCGCAAATGGTCTTCTCTGTATGAGTTTGATCGTGCAGCCTATGGCTCCTTGGTTAGGGAATTCTACAATAACATTCATGACATCGGCCAGGAGTCTTTCAAGTCCTTCACTCGTGGAACAACAATTGAGATCAATCCAAATTACCTCAGTCAATTTTTGCAAATTGATAGAAGTCTGGATGCTTTATATATACCCCACTTCTGAACCAGACTCAGATGACATGAATGATGAAGACAACCTTTTTTAGGATGCGGCGGCTACCACACTCTGTGGACGTCGTCGAGATTGGATCAATAGTCTTCTAAAACAGAAAGATCTCACACCCTCCTACCGTTTTCTCAATATTTTTGCTTGCTTCGATATTGAACCAAAGGGTCGCACCTCTGAGATTACTATGGAGACTGGTTATCTTTTGTACATGATTGGGACAGGGCAGCCCATCGATCTTCCTCTTGCTATATACAAGCATATACTGAATGCATTGAAGGTGCAAGAAATACCTCTCTTCCCTATGGCATCCTTGTGACAAGGAATCTATTCTCCCATGGAGTTGTAGTGGGACTAGATGATACCATTGTTCGTGGAAGAGGGCCGATTACCTATCGGATTGTCAGTTTGTCTTCGTCCCACGTCATATCTGATGACAGAGAAGATGAGGAGGAAGCCCAAGGTGCTGCTGCAGAAAAGGCTGATGATGCTGCGCTCCTCCCCTATATGAACAACAGATGCCAGGCTACTTTCAGGATTTTGAGAATTGCTTGTATGATCAATCTACTTAGATTGAGATGTTGAAGAATAGAGTAGATGCTCGGTTCTACGAGGTGTTTGGTCACATGGAACAGATGAACATTCATGGGACCAGAATTGAGGGCAAGTTTGACACCCTCACTCAGTAGTCCCGGATGTTTCAATTACTGTTGTTGACAATGTCTGTTTTCCATGTTTTTTAATTTTTCTAGATGCTTCATGTTTTTCTTAATGGTTCTATTTCCCTTCTTCTAGCTTTGTCTTATTGGATATGACTGATGCATCTCTTGCTTTTGTAATCATTAGGCATCACCAGCTAATATAAGTTTCTTACTCTTAGCAATTTATGTCCAAAAAGGGGGAGAGTGGTGTGTGTAGTATTTTATCTTCATATTTGATCTTCAAGTTTTTTTTAACAAGATCTTTTGTCAAGAGTGCATGTGATAGAAATTGCAGGAATCAAGGCTTACAAGATGGATCATATGATAATGATATGTTGAAGATTTTATTGTGTAATTTTTTTTGGGTAGATTGAATGTATTAGATGTTTTTCCATGAATTGTCAAGAGGGAGATTGTTAGGATTTGAGTGTTGGCAGATTCATTTGGATGGACAAAACTTGGGTATATAAAATGTAATTTTCTATTTTTTAAGATAGACCGTATCAAGCGATCGAAGAACTCCAAATTCGTCAAAGGCAGCATTATGAATCGGATCAGTTCATCCGATGGAGCTAGGATGGCTCCCAGTTAGAGACTATCCAATTGATCGGACCCTCTGTCCGATCGATCGGTCCTGAAGTGCTCTCAGTTAGAAACTATCCGATCGATCGGACCTTCCGTTCGATCTATCGGTTCTGAAGATGTCTCAGTTAATTCAGCCTGTCCGATCGATCAGACAGCGATGGGTTCGATGACTTGTTCACGAGATCTCTCATTTAAAACCTCCGATTCTGGAGGGGAGAAATCTTTCTGGGAATGGTCTAGGGTTTAGAACTCGGAGAGATAAGTCTTTTTGTGAGGCTTTGGGCTTTTGAAGGGGTTCTGGATCGTATGGAAGAGATTCGGTTCGAGTAGCCCTTGTGAGAATCATGTGCTGAAGCTTTCTTCCTCTGGAGACTCATCCTCTACATTCTTAGTTGATTCGCCTTATTCAAGGCGTGGAGATTGAAGTGCTGGAGAAGGTGAACGGCGTGCTCGTCAGCAAGATCCACTACGGTCTTAGGTTATGTTCAACCGTAAAGGGTAGTGGGTTTATCTTGTAACCTTCATTTTATTAGTGCTTTGATTTTTTCGGACCAGGGTGAGGTCCCATGGTTTTTTTCCTTTTCAGGGTTTTCCATGTATAAAATTCAAGTATCCATCTGTGTGATTGATTGATTGAATAACTTAGATTATTACTTCCACATTTCCATATTGAAATCTGTGTTGGGACTATGTTTATCATTAGGGTTGATTCGTGATTGACCCTCTTGGAATTTCAGAGGAGAGGAGGAAGAAGACGTACATTAGGAGATGTTCTGACAAGCGACGCTCGCGTCACCCATGGAGATGATATCGTCTCTCATAAAAAATATAAAAATATATAAAAAATTGGTGAGAGGACTCATTAGTGCTACACAATTTGTGAGGACCTTTCGTGATAAATGGCTATATTTCGGGATTTTTTCAGTAAAATCCTCTATAATTATTAAACCCCTTCGGTTTCATCATTATACAGATAAACTACATGTATCATTGATAATCAATGTTGTGCTGTCAACTGTCATGCCCCAATATCCATATTATTGTGTAAGAATTTGTTTTCACTTGAAAGTTCAAATTCATAGGAAAAAATGGGAAAGTGAGTCCACCTTATATATATTCATATTTGTCCAGTTATTGTCTAACTCATTTCTAACTAATTTCTTAACAGCCCATGCCAATCCCATACTAATAATGCCAACTTGGTCGAGTTAAGCTTTTTTTGTTTGGGAGTGGGGATGTTGTCTGAATAGGTACTCAGATTGGTTGTGAGACTTGACTCCACTTTCGACGTTTTCAATTGAACAGAATACAACTTTTCTCAAGGAAGGATCACAAGAGAGAGGCTTTCTATTTATAAATATCTTTGACTAGTTGATGCAATGAGTTTACAACCTGGAGACCTGGCAAAAGTTGATCATTGTGGCTAGTAGACAAAGCTTGGACATCATTGAGGTAGCAATGAGTTTACAACCTATCATTTTGCCTGCTGGATTTGTAAGCTTTCAGATGCCACTGCGGAAGCATGATCTTTAATGGTGTGGCCACTACTAATGCGATTAGGACTGCGTTAGTTAGTTTGGATCAAGCATTAGTTGTGGAGATCCATGACTATCTACAAAACATCAAGTCATGAGTGTTTCCCTCTTCACGGCTATTCCGAAAGATTTTTCGAAATAGAGCGTGCACAGATCCTATGTGGGGCAAGCCAGTATCTACTATCCATTTTGCATTAGGACCTTGTGATAGGAATTTATGGGCCTGTTTGGCATCATTCTCGTGTTGTTCCTAGTTTTGTACTCATATCAGGTTGTGCTGAGATCGGGTTGTGCCAAGAATATAGTCTTCATATCTTGTCTGCAACATTATATTAAATTATTCCGTTGAGAATATGTTGTCCAGAACTTGTTTGGAAACATTATAAAAGTTTTGCTCTAAATAACGGAAGCAAGAGAATCATAGGATTTATAATGTGGGACCCACATTTTATTATTTATAGTACTCTATTATTGTCGAATATGGGACCCACCTATAAAGTTATAACTTGGTACCATCTTGAGAAATTAAAACACATGGCACATATTTATAGGATTTACGATATGGGCCCACTTTATAGGAATTATAATGTGGGGCCACCTTTTTATGAATGTAAATATGGGACCCATTTTTAGAAATCACAACATCGTACACACCTTTAGAATTAGAATATGGGCCCACATTCATAAGATTTACAATATGGGTCCACCTTTTGTGATCATGATCATGTGACCCACATTTAAGAATTACAAAGTGGAGACACATTTTTTGTGATTGTGGACACATGACCCACCTTTAGAAATTACAGTATGGTGCCCACCTTTAGAAATGAGAACATGGGGACACATTCATCGAATTTACAATGTGTGCCCACCTTCATAGAATTTAGGGATAAATGCAGAATACCTACCTGTACTTTGCACGTATTTCAGACTACCCCCCTGAAGTTTGGTATTTTATACTAAACCTACTTGTATTTTAAATTATAATGCAAATAGAGACGTCCGTGACGGAAAAGCTGGAATGACGAATTTACCCCTCTGTATATAACTCGTGTCATGCCCTTTTCCATCATTTTCGCCATTTTTTTCGTTGCGGTTAGGGTTCTTCAAAGGCGAGGTGATTTTGGGAGAAAAGCATCAAGAAGCTTCAGTGAGAATCCAATCAGAAGGAAGGGAGGGGGGGGCAAAGGGTTTACTTGACCTGGGATTCCTGCTGGTTGAGCACCTGGAGTTGAAACCCTTTTAGAAAGCACTATTCCGGACATGGAAGAAGGGCTGATCTGGATTCCTGATGAAGGCACACCTGTAGCTGAAACCCTTTCGGAATTTCCGGACATGGGAGAATGGCCAGTTGAGAAGGGGAGAAGAGGTTTGATTGATCTGATTTGTTTTGGATTAGTTTTGTGGTGGCTGAACCTCATATTTGAGGACTTACGACTGGCCGAATAATAGCTAGGGTTTTTTACATGAGTTGATTACTTGATTTGTGCTTTCTATTTTAGGACTATGAATTCGATATTGAACCTGAATTTTGTTAATAGTCTGATTGGATGAAGATGATTTATTCAAACCTTTGGCCAAATATGTGATGCAAACAAAACCCCTTTGGCCGAATAGGGTTTGAGTGATGGATGATTGGTTGAATGGAACTTTGGGACTAAGAACTCGGGCGATTTGGGTTCTTGGTTTTTCCTTAAAACTGAACCCTATATTAAGGAAGTTAGGCCTGTCAAAGTCAAATTCATTGGTGCTTAAGGGTTGAATATTAAAAGAGAATTATATATGTATTACAGTTGATTGATTTCTTGCTGGAATATTAACATCGGATGAAATGATATGTTGGAAGTAAGTCCAACAGGGAATATACCTGATTTCTTAAATTAAGGGTGAGTTTGATGAGTACAATGATGGATCTTCAGGGACGAATCAAGAGATAACTATGGCTCATGCCCGCGAAGGCCCTAAAAACAGATTAAGAGTACCAAGGCTGGCTGAATTTATAACCGTGCCTAGGGCATCCATCAAACCAGGAAGATGGGGTTAGACTCCATGACCGAGCCATATATAACTAATGGAGACTTGCATTATTACAGTTTCATCCTTATTGCTAATGAAGGCACACCTGTAGCTGAAACCCTTTCGGAATTTCCCCATCTATTACCTCAGTCAAAGACTTCTCTGATATGACTATGGCAACTGGTTTGATTGATCTAGGGTCCAAAGGTAATCCTTTTACATGGGCAAATAACAGACATGGATTTTTCTGCCTTCACCACTGCCTTCAGAAACTCATGACTACAACAAAGGAACTCATGAATCTTTCTATCCATTTTTTTATAGGGTAGGTTCAGGGGCAAAAAAGTCTCGTTCTAAAGTCATTTGGAAGAGTAAGTTGCCGCCAATCTGCCATACAAGCCATTTATACATATACGCCGTTAATACTAACAAAATCCATCACTTTTGCATATTAATTACAACTTCAGGTAGGTTTAGTACAAAATACCAAACTTCAGGGGGGTAGTCTGAAATACATGCAAAGTTCAGGTAGGTATTCTGCATTTATCCCTAGAATTTACAATGTGGGGCCATCTTTTGATTGATTGTAAATACATGACCCACATTTAGAAATTACAAGTGGTACCCACCTTTAGAAATTAGATCATGGGGCCTTATAATGTGGTCCCACCATTATAAGAATTATAATATGGATCCACCTTTTGTGATTGTGACCATGTGACTCACATTTAAGAATTACAAAGTGGGGCTACCTTCTTTGGGATTGTGAGCATGGGGCCTACCATTAGGATAAGTGAGAGGATTTGAAATCTTTTTAAATGACCTATTTAAAAAGTAAGAGATAAGTAGCGACCAACTGTGCCAGAAAGTTGTTTCTAAAACAAAAACAAAAACAAAAAATTTTTGTTCCAACTTTCTTATGCCAGCGGGTTAAGATCTTAGGATTCCTTCCCGTGAGACCAAAATTGGGAATAATAAATTAAACTAACCAAACATGTTTTTCGTAGCCTCATCTCATGGGAACACGGGAACATCTGAATGGCACGATGCCAAACACACCCTATAATTGCTTATTTTTGTTCAAACAGTATCTACTCTTATTAAAGCTGCCCTATACGAGTAAGGACCAAAACCAAGTGGAAGTGTTCCAACATAGGAGTAAAATTTTGGAAAAAAATATTGAAAAACTTGTGCATGCCCTGGTTTTTCAATTTTTTTTTAAATTAAAAAAAAACAAGAAACAACAGCCCTAAGGCAGTCATTTTTAACGATATTGATTTCGTTGTTTTTAACATTTACCGCAGTCATTTATGAAAAGCTACTACAAAATCGAACGACGGTCAAAGGCAGTCGTTTTTTTTTTTTTTTCGGTTTTTGGTGTAGTGTTCTCTCTTTCTTCTAAATCATTTAGATAGGTTTTTATTGTGTGCATTAGGCTTAGGCAGAGATTATCCCAACAAGAATCCAAATATAAAAGGATTCTTATCCTTATCACTATTCAAGACTAACATGATCTTGAGTAGCAACTATAAAGGTTCCCTGTCTGTGTTTGGGGTCCTGCCACATGTAAAGATAAGTGGCCCCATCATAGATGCTAACACGATTAGAGTAGTTGCATACTTGGCTAATGGATAAAGAGCCCACCACTAAATTAGTCGGCTTCCACATGAAGAAACTAATGTAAACGGCTGAGGTACTTCATGCCAAATGCGCCCCCAAAAGGTCAATAAATACTTCCAAGGCAAAGGATAATCGCCAATGAACATGAAGCCGTCTATGTATAACAACAGAAGAAAAGTGCCTTTAGTTATTATACATAGTTACCACCAAATTTGCCTATAATGTTATTGTTAAATCTGATTGTGATTTTAATAATGACCCAATTAAATGGAAAGCTTTTTGGAAGCTCCAGCATCTGTAAAGAGTCTTATTGTTATTATTATCGTTATTTTTTATGTCTAATGGAAGCTGTTCTAGTAAGGTCCTTAAATCTGTTCTAAGATGAGTAGAGTGTTGGAAAAAGCTTTTCCGTGGAAATTGTAAATAAATTAAAATTTAGAAAATAAATAAGGAAAGAAAAGAATTGACTGAACAATATGGTAGCCGAATCACATCTTTAGAGACGCTTTGTTTAGGCGGATTTCGCCCCCACACAGGTGCAGATGGATTTGTGGACGTCTGTCCTAGGATAAGACGGCTACTTGATTGGATGATCTTCACTACTCGTGCACTCTAATGGGTGAGAAACTTGGAATTCCAGAATTACAAGTCTTTGCAGCAGCTTGAAAAGAACTCGAAAGAAATTCTAAAAAATAACTTGAATTTGAGAATACTTAGGACTAAAAGGAGATGAGAAAGCTTGGAGAAAGGGATGAGAAGACCCTTACTCGGACGTCCCTTATATAGGGCTTTCCTGGGTAACTTGAGCAACATATATCTCAATGGAAAGGTAACGGGTAGCAATTATTCCGCTTAAATGAGCAGTGGACATAAGAGTTACAGCCTGACTGAGACACAAAAATGAGCATGCGGGCCTGGCCTGCCCTCCACGCACGCACGCCCGGCCGGACGCGCACGTGTGGGAAGTGTGTGGTCACTACTACCTAAGCCTTCTCTTGAGACTTACACCATAGTGATGTGTGTAAACATTAATAAATAACTCTAAGAGAGTTCTCCACAACCGATGAGGGACTCTAAACAATAAAGAGAGAACCAAAACACTTATAACAAAGTGTTTTAATGCACTAAGAGACCAACAATCCCTCACATATTAAAGCACTAAAAGAAAGTACTGAAAAGGAAAAGCCGCTGCTGCAAGACAAGTTTAGAGACAATGCTTAAGTGTAGGTGAACTAAGTCTTGAACCTTTACGTAGTGTAGTGAGTTTGAAATACTAGAACTCTATGGTGAACTAAGATCTTGAACCAAGAGTTCATTTAGTAAATCGTACTTATTATACACAGTCTAAAAAATCAGGGATTTCTATAGAACCGTGCACATTAACGGCCTTGTGCTATCCCGGTATTCATGAGCGCTCTAAAGAGTAGCCTAATCCTCTCATAGGAAGCGGCCTGACTTCCACACTCAAATAGGTGTTCTCTATCAAGGGTGTTCCCATACAACACCCCGCTTATAAAAGACATAGAGTGTCACTGACTAATATACGGGATATGAACATTTCACACTATAGGAATGGGTATATATACAAGCAATGAGAATTTTGAAATGTTTCACCTTTCCCACCCAAAGATAACTTTGTTTTTTCCCACTGAACCTGCCCCATGGGATCTTCAATCACACGGGTTGGGTGTCCGTTATTGGTGACTTGTCCTTTTTTGGCTTAAATCTCATTCCCCTCGATGTAGACGTTACTCGCTCTCTAGCGATTCCCTTAATTAGTGGATCGGCTAAATTATCTATCTCACAAAATCAATTGCAATCACTCCTTGCTTGAGTAATTGTCTCAGCAAATTGTGCCTCAAATGAATATGTCTGGCTTTACCATAATGGGTCTTGGTACTTATCTTGTCTATTGCAGACCTTGGGTCGCTATGAAGATATATGGCTGGTACCAGCTTATTCCACAAGGGAATGCCAGTCAATAGGTTCTTCAGCCATTCTACTTCTTCTCCAGCTAAAGCCATACCAATGATCTCTGACAAGGTAGTCTATGTATACAAAAGAATATTTATGATAGTCTATGTATACTCTTGTTTGGGCTGAGAACAAGACTGGTGAGTTCTCTGTTAAAAGTGCTTACAGGGTAGCGCTAAAGCTTTGGGAAGATTCTAACATTGGGGAAACCTTTCGTTCAGGTGATTGTAGGAAGTTTTGGATGAGATTATGGAATATGAAGATCCCAAATAAAATTAAAAATTTTGCCTGGAAAGCATGCAGGGACATATTGCCGACCAAGACAAATCTTGCTAGGCACCATATTTTAAACTAGGGGAGTTCTATTGGCACCTCGATTTTTTCACTTCCCACAGTACTAGAAGACAAAAAATAATTTTTTTCCTAAACTACCCCTCCCCTCTCCTCCCTCCTCCTCCTCCTTCCTCTCCCTCTCCCTCCCTCCCTCCTCTTCCCTTCCTCTCCCACCCTCCACCCTCTTCCCTCATCTCCCCCCCCCCCCAGTCTCCGGCGGGGAGGGAGCCCCGGTGGCTGGCCGGTCTCCCTCCCCCTCTCCCTCTTTCTTCCTCCCTCCCCTTCTATTTTCTTTTCCTCTTCTCCTTTCCTCTTCTTCCCTCTCCTTCCCTCCCCTACTGTTCTTCTCCCTCCCCCTCCCCCTCCCAGTCGCCGGCGGGGAGGGAGATCTGGCTGCAGCAAGTTTCCACCTGCTGCAGCTCGATCTCCCTCCCCGCCGGTGACTGGGAGGGGGAGGGAGAAGAATAGTAGGGGAGGGAGAAGAACAGTAGGGGAGGGAAGGAGAGAGAAGAAGAGGAAGGGAGAAGAGGGAGAAGAGGAAAAGAAAAGATAAGGGGAGGGAGGAAGAAAGAGGGAGAGGGGGAGGGAGACCGGCCAGCCGGCCAGGACTTCCGCCACGGGCTGCGGGCCGGGGCTCCCTCCCCGCCGGACTGGGAAGGGGGGGGGAGATGAGGGAAGAGGGTGGAGGGTGGGAGAGGGAGGGAGAGGGAGAGGGAGGAGGAGGAGGAGGAGGAGGAGGAGGGAGGAGGGGTAGTTTAAGAAAATTTATTTTTTTATTTTTACGGTGGGAAGAGCAAAAATCGCAGTGCCAATAGAACTCCCCTTTAATCTATATGGCTTGTGATTTTTGTAAGGTTGGAGTTGAAGACGGTATGCATGCTTTGTGTTCTTGCCCTCATATCATAGAGATGTGGAGGGAGTCATTTCCGGGGGTGGGGCTAAACATTTATGGACAACTATCATTTGATTTGATAATAGGTCCAGGCTGGGGCTAAACATTTATGGACAACTATCATTTGATTTCAGAATAGGTCCAGGATGGGGCCTTTGTTTGATGAGATAAAAGCATTAATGAAATGGTTTCATAAGATTGAAGTACAACAAGTAGAGTAGGGAATGTAGTGGATATCAAGTTAGCTAGGCATCCCCAGTTTGTCAAAGAAATAGCTCTGTGGTGGTACTGTACACCAGATCTGATCAAATAACATGTAATTGTGGATTCTGCTATGGCTTCTCAATAATATTATTTGATAATCTTTTATAATTAAAAAAAACTTGAAATTGGCTCAATACTTACTTACTTAATCATCCTACTTAACAACCATCAATTTTGTGTGAACACTCTAAATAGGAGAAAAAACAACCTGATCACCTTTATTGAAGAATAATAAGGCCATAAAAATGGACTCCGAGGGGTAGCTCAGTTGGCTTAGGACCACGGTTTGCTCCTGGAGGTTGAGGGTTCGAAACTGTACTACCATACTACTGGGGCCACAGGGGATTTACTCTGCTCCCCCTGGGCCCGTAGGGATTAGTCCGGCCTAAAGGGCTGGGACACCCTCCACTATCAAAAATAAAATAAAAAAAGGCCATAAAAATTTATCAAAATTGAGGAATTACAATACCCTTACATCAATGTCTTCCTTGAAGATACTTGGCACCACCTCCATACTAGACCTATTGTATATTGTTTCAGGGCTGTTTGTTTGCATGAGATTGAATTGAATAACTATTTCTCCAGAAGGCGCACATCCAACCATTAGAAAAGAACTTTAAAAGGTCCTCTTCCATTTTAGAAGATACACAATGAAAAACTAAGAACAACTATATATGGATGGCTTAGAATGATTTGGTCTATCCAATGAACATCAGTTTTGTGGCAAGATTCTCTTCATCACTCCCACTCTTCGATTTAGTTGCATTTGATTACAAAATGTAAGGTGGCAATGTAAATGCGCAGTCCTGATCACTAGAATTAAGCTGGTAGCGTGTTCATTTCCGACCTTCACTTGATTCATTATAGCTAGAGAGATAATTTGATGGTCGTTTGGGAATCCACATTTATTCCTCTAGTTTTTTTAACATTTTTAGAAATCAAATTCATTATTTTCCTATGAATTCAATTACATGAAACAAACACCCCAATTTGTTTACATAGAATACATAGGAGTTCATGGTTAAATAAGCTTCATCTTTAAGTTTTTTTTTTTTTTTTTTGTTAAAAAAAACTTTAAGATTAATAAAGAGGTGAGGGACGAAGGTTATGTGTAGCAATGTAGATGGGACCTTGACTTTCCTTGAATCTAAATTACTAGGGTGATGATTGGGTATTCATTTTTCATCTTCCCTTCATTCAATTTCTGTGAAAGGAAAGGTTATCTAATGCTTATTTTTAAATATTCCCCTTTAATCTTCATTTTTAACCACTTAAGGCATGAGTTCCTATGTATTCAACTCCCATATATTATAAGCAAACAAATAAGAATATTCTCGATTGGCTCTTATTGATTTGTCACATTGACCATACACCAAGACACTTCACACCTATGTGCATCCATTCATAGGAATTATTTTCAATCTTACAATGAAAAAAATATCCAATAATATTACCGTGTATGTTTTTAAAGTCTGAAATGGTTTTCACAGTTTGATGTTCTTATATAACTTCTATAACTAACCGACGTGACCTGGTAATATTTGTTTTGCAAGTGGTAAAGTAATTTCGACTACCATAAATTTAACTCAGCCATGATTATTGGTCAATGTGGAAAAGTAAAGTTCCGACCACCAAAAAGGTTTACTTTTACTTTACCAAAACCCAAAAAAAACCTACCTCGTAAGAGTAAGGTGGTTAGTTTACCACTTGACTTCACATCTCTCTTTACATTACTTTACCTCATGAAAATAAAGGCATCTTTACTTTATGAGAAAGTGTACTTTACTTCTATCTGAACATTATCTTTTTCATTGATTTAATATTTATTTTACCTTACTTTACCGATAAATAGAGCAAACATGTCAAGCATGCCACAAATTCTACTTTTGTGGGAAAGTTGCAAGCAGTGACAAACTCCTTATAACTTAGCCATAAAACCATCCCAGCTTGATATCCAAGTGTCTTTATAGCCACCATAATTTTTATACTATCTACCACTTTAATTTAAATGATATGCCTCTATTTGAGCATATATATAGAGCAAGGATCTCCTAAGCTCAAGCTTAGGAGAAAGTTTCGTAAGCACATACTTGTGGGGCCCACCTTTGGTCCATATAAATGGACTAAATACAAGAACCCTCTAAATTGCACATGTCCACCAACTTTCGGTTAGAATATCCGAATTTACTGGACCGTTGGATTGACTATGTATCGATCCGAATGGACTATTGACCATTAAACTTTTGAACCCATATAGAGATAATAGAAATCACGGTTGGGACTGCATTTTTGCAAAGAGGAAGATCATAGGGAGTCCTTGAAATCAGCCCGCCCCCATCCCCATGTGGGTCCCCAAGTGGGCCCCACCACACACTTGAGCTTACCTTATCCTAACTCATATATATATATATATGAGTTATATTCTTCCAAAATTGATCTTTGCATGTGTGTTCACCTGCATAATCTTGGAGTGACCCAATGATTTGAAATGGGAATTCCCATTTGCTATATAAAGCACTGAACAATCCTATAAGAATCTCAAGTTTTTCATCCTAAGTGAGAAAGAGAAGAGCAAGAAAGGAGAGAGAATCATTTCGGAAATCTAGAATTGATTCAAGTCAGTTCGAGGGTGTCCATCCTTGTCTTTGAATTGTGCAGGGCGAACCCAACAAGATAGATCTCTAGTAGATGATTTCAAATCTCCACATGCACAAATCAGATTCTCATTCATAGAGGCCTGAATTTGATCCAACTCATTCATAATTACAATTGGGAATCACTAAAATACCCGGCCTCAAACATCAACACTACTAAAACGTAGAACACGACCTTTAAACCTCTCCTTAACCTCACAACCATCAGGAATGAAACTCCAAATCATACTAAAAAGGTAAAAGTAAACTCCTAATCATACTTAAACAATGACCAGCAGCAAACAATCTAACAGGGGAGACCTTTTCTTACTTTAACATGATTATGGCATGAAAATCATGTGTCCAATAATAGTAACTGCCCCTAAGGTGGTGATGCCTATTTCTAAATTATTTAATTATTCAATAAATATAAATATATAAAAAAAAAGCCACTGAATCTAACTTAACAATAAAGAGGATTCTGGCTTAATTTGCTACTAAATAAGAAGAGATTAGACAGAGTAAAAGAGAGCGAACAGTGAAGACCTTGTTGAAGAAAAGTTGGTACTTACATACACCAAGAACATTTAATTTTCTTTTTCTTTGAAAGAAGCATAAATGTAATTCACTTCATGTGTAGCACGTTTATAAAAATAACAACAAACAAACAAACAAATGAATGAAAGTCCAGCAGAATCTTGACTGAACCATTTATAAGATGTGCTGTCTTGTACTTGGCAAATGGTTTTCTTCCATCATCTCTCAACCACACCTTTAATAAGCTTTTAATTGCAAAACAATACCCATGTAGAAGCTGATGGTTGCCACCACCAAATATTAGCATTTGCACCTTTTTGTCCAAGCCGCCCACTAAGTTGGAAAAGGCCACAGGCACAAGTATTATTCCTTGACAACGTTCAAGCACACAAACTAAGGTGGAAGTGGTGAGGGATGGATCTCAAAAGATTGCTTCTGATCACGTGAAAGAATTCTTTGATTAGTAGGACAACAGTCTCTGCTCTCTCTGCTCTCCACAACCCTTAATTTTTCTAACATGGCCCCCTTTCAGCCCTTATTTTCTAACTCCCATTTCCAGAAACATAATTAATACATGGGACTGAATATTTTAAGGGCTTCCCCTTCCCCCAACATAGTATTCACATGAGGACTTGAAAGAGACATGGGTGTTTTTATTTATTTAAAAGGTCAAGACCCCCTCTCTTTAGATTTGAGAAGAAAGAAGAAGGAAATGTGAAGACTAATTAAGATCACAAGGTTGGAAAAATTGGGAAGATCTGATTTCCTTTCTTAGTAGCCAGATTCATGTCATGAGGTGTTCGTTAATGAGCTTTGTTTATATTGGATTAGAATATTAATTTCAATTGTTTTGTACTTTTGTTCTATTCTTTATCTACTAACATGTGTCCACTTAATTAAGCTTGGGTTCAAATAGGTTGGGTCAAGAACTACCACCCGTAGTTGAGTCTGGATTTAATGAGACTCAAGCTAGTTAAAATCTAGAACACTCAAAATAACTGCCACCCTCGTGTATGGTGTCCAGAGTGGCCCCACCATTAGATTAATTACTATAAAATAATATAATTTCTTATAATATTTTGTTCACATGTTATTATAAATCACCATAAAATGATAGAACAAACTCTTATTGGAGTAGAATTTGATTGGGTCTCATACAAGAGGGTAGTATGTCCCCAATCGAATGGAAGGGCCATGATCCAAAACATCATAGGGATTGGTGACAGCATCCCAAAATTGGTCAACAGTCCATACTCAACCCTGAAAAGTTCTTAAATATTATCTACAAAGAGGCCAGCAGATGGGTGTCCTGGATCATCCAACTAGACATGCACATATGTAGGCCCAAAATATTGGTGACTCAAATCATCCAACTAGACATGCACCCATGTGGGGCCCAACTAGTGAACACATGGGAGGAGGACAATCATCCACATGGGCTCAACAAATGCTTGCCTACTAAGAAAAGAGAATCAAAGAGGCATATGCCAACTGCCAAGGATGAGAAAAAGAAAGAGGCAAATCAGCAATTTGGCACTCCACTAGTCTTGCTAGAGTGGAAAGGAGGGAGGCATACTCACAGTCCTACTAGTACTAGTAGTGGGTCAAATCAGCCATGGAAGAGAATACAATTCTCATATTCTTCAATAGAGACCTCACGTCTCTTCTCAGGAAACAAATATCATTCCATGAAGTGTTACATAAGAAGATGCATTACCATATACTCTGATGTTAAACACCAAAAGCTTTATATTCTTTCAAAAAAGGGATTTGGGGCTCTCTTTTTGGGTGGAAAAGATATGCTTTCCATATCATGTATCTGACATCCTTACGCTAAAATCAGAGCAGAAGATAAAGAGTATGAAGAAAAGAAGATGAAACAGTGAGAACAAAATTGTCTCTACATTTTGAGATATTTTTCTTACACTAGTTGTGTGTGCACATGTGACACAAACATTGCACAAGTGGCATATTTTTGGGTATAATAAGGACATTCATTAAGTTGGTCTCATTATTTTGCAGACAGGGTTACAGCAAGTGGGTTAGTGGGTCGGTCAATTCTCTTTGCCATCCGTATGTCCATGTTGTTAATTAGAAAAGAAAACATTTGTAACAACGTTTAAACCCAAGACGACATCCCTATGTCCATTGCTGATTAGAAAAGAAAACAGTTATAAAACTCTTAACTAATTTGCTCACCAACTCATATTACTCTATAAGATTATTTCACTTTTGAAATTTTAAAGTATTATGTTTTTATAATCCGGTACATTTTATTTTATTTTATTTTTCTTGATAACGCAGGGTTTCTAGTCCTTTGGGCCAGAATAATCCCTACGAGCCCAGGAGAGAAAGTCGAATAAAATCCCCATGTGGCCCCAGTGTGGTAGTGCATTTTCGAACCCACAACCTCCGAGTGCAAACCGTAGTTCTAGGCCAACTGAGCTACCCCTCGGGATTAATCCGATATAGTATTTCCAAATGCATTTTACACCTCTGATAAACTTCTTTCTTTGGGTTCATGTAGCATAAAATTATTAGATTGTCACTGAAAAAAATCATCATGATTATCTATCTCTATGTGCTCATAAGTAACAAAAGATAGCAAATTGATTTAAGAGCATGATCCTCCCTAGCTTGCTCTCCTAAAATAACAGTTAAATTATTAACCCATGGGCCCACTCACACCAACTAATGGCTCATGTACACTACATCCATGTCCCATAGATTATATGTTCTCTCCCATAGGAAATGATAGGTCTACATGTAGGGATGTAAATGGGCTCCCAATTCTCCAAGTACCTAGAGGTTTCGATCCATTAAAAATTGGGTTTGGGTCCTTATTTAGGCCCCGATGAGTAAATGGGTCCGGGTCTGGTTCCATTTCCACCTCATTTCGAACCCATGGATCCGGGACCTGACATATTACCTCAATTTTTGAGAATCTCTCCTTAAACCTAGATTTTTTTTCCATATCATTCTTTACCTAGACCCGGACATGTCCTATATAGGGTTTTGGTTCTAGTTTCGGTTCCAGAACCAAGAAACCAGTTCCGAAACTATTCCAGGTCCGGGTCCGGTTCCACCTTCTCCTTAACAGTTCCGGGTCCGCCAATGATCCGAATAGAAACTGACCCATTTACATCCCTATCTACATGGTAAATATATATGGGTTAAAATGTAAAATTCAACTACCTTGAATCATCAATGCATGGGCCCAACTCGCACCAACTAATGGCTTGAATAGGGCCTAACGGAAGGAAAAGAATTGAATAAGTAAATACTATAAATCGATACAAACAATAATATTTTAAAGGAAAACTACGGGAAAAATCCCCATAGTGAGCCATAAGTAAGTGGACGACCCAGTAGGAGTTTAGAGACGGAAGGGGCCCTCTAGGCCCCTTTCATTTTTTTTTAGATGTTTATTGGTATTGTCAATATCGACAATAAATGCCGTTATACAAACCGCAAGAAACCCCCTTCTTCCCCATTGCTCCATCCTCCTTTTTCCCTTATCCTCTTCCACAGTCCTTGCCTACACCTCTCCTTTTCGTTGGTCCCAGGCAGTGGTCCCAAGCATCATTCGGCACCTTCTTTCAAAGCTTATACATAGTTGGCAAGCACATGGATGTATGTATTTTAATCGTTTTCTCTTGTTTGCATTAGGTTTAAACAGAGCTTTCGGTGTTTTTCATTGGATCGAGACTGCGAGTTCTTTTTTTTTCATTATTCTTAAACATGAAACCCAATCCCTAGATTAAACGAACTCAGAGTGATTTTATCTGATTAGGTTTGTTGATTTGGTTTTTTAAAGAAAAAAGGTGTTGTCTGGCATTGTTACCCAACTAAGAAGGGGTTTTTTTTTTCAAACCCTCTCAATGCACAGAGACGTTGATAATGATAAATGTTTACTAGATCTGGGTTTCACACCTTTATTGGCGTAGAGATATTTTGGATCGGTTATAAATTTACATACATAGAGAGAGAGAGAGATTAAAAAAATCCATGTACAGATTGTTGATTAAAAAAGGTTTAGAGAGATATTAAAAAGTCTATGTACAAATTGTTGATTAAAAAAGATATAGATCACAAACTGTTTGTGCATTATATGACTGTTTGTGTTTCTCCATCACATATTTAATACTGTTTGTGAAACCTATATGACTGAAACAAGAAATGGATACATATATTGACTAGTACCTCACTTGCTTGTAGTGGCAGCAGTTTGGGTACTGTGATTGTTTCAAATTGGGAAAATCCAATTTGGATTTTATAGTTTTAGGGCTTTTGGTGGGTGCTTATGCTTTAATATTTTTGCACAATAAATTTCATGTTAGTTATCAAACATTTCATACCCTTGCAAGTTGGCATTAGTTTCCTACATTTGTTAATCACATGACTATTACTTCCTAGCTCCAACCAAATGCTGGTGCATTTCCTAGATAATTCATTACGAGGAATAAGGAGTTGCTGATGCAATAGGGCAGTGTCACAAAATGTTGTACCCTACAACTAATGCTCGTGATTTAGTAATCATCTTATTGACCCCACAATCATTAGGGAATTCCTACCAACTCTACACTATCATAGAAATTCAATGCATTGTTGGTGTTTTGCTGTCGGCATAGCCTTTTTTTCAAGTTGTTTCTTTCTAACTACCAGCTCTGACTATGTTGTGGAATACTAATATTGATATTCCCTGGCTGTTAGAACTGATATTCTCTAGTCTAATGATACACTTCCATGTTGTAATGCAATTCTCAGCATTGTAATGTTGCTTTTGGTTATTGTATTTTTGTTACCAGACCTATACCTTCTGTTGTTCCCCTCTATCCTTTGTTGTAAAAGAGGAGCATACTAGTAGTTCCAGATGTGGGCTCTAGCTGACTATTTCATGGGGTATTGCTTGCAGAGTTGGTGGTCGGATGGTTCTGATTCTGCTGTGGAAGCTATGTTTGGGAAGCACGGACATAGGGTGTGGGACGCAAGGGAAGCACGCATGCTAATTTTTATAGTCTATCACAGATCACATTTCACCTTGCTAGTCGTATATGTTGACGAGAAAAGGTGGGAGTTCTACAATAGTATGGCTGGCGATCGCCGATCGATAAAGCACGCAGAGAAATTTGTATGCTATGCTACCTTAAACATTGATATATTTGTATTCTGTATCATTTCCATCTGCCTTCATTGACTTACACAAATGCATGACTTAATCTAAAAGTGCACTGTACTAATGCTTCACTCAGGTTGCATGGTTGAATGAAAGGTATAGCCATTTTGGGTGGTCGAACCCGTATCTATGGGGTTGGCTCATAAAGATGGGCATCCCTCGTCAGCAAAATAGAAATGACTGTGGAATATTTGCAATGGCTTTCGGGGAACACTGTGTGGACCGCCGTAGCATCAACTTCACTCAAGAAGATATCTCATACTTTCGCAGCAAAATTATCGTAGAGATATTCAAAAGGAGCTTGCAGTTGAATGCTAACAGACTAGGTTTGACTGACTTGAGTGACTTCCCATGATGGCTTTGATGGTGATTTCCAACAAAGAGCGGAGAGTAGGAAACTACCTTCTGTTTTGTTTTCTTCTTTTTTTTTTGTTGGATGGTGCTTATGGGGCTTCTGTTTTATTGTACTTTTTTATTGGAAATTGCAACAGTGGCTTTGATATGGTATTTCATCAGTCTATCAGGTTGATAGACTTATACTTTGCCTCCTTTTGCCATTGTACAAAATGAATTGTGCTTGTATATAGAATCCTTTTGTTGGAGCATGTGTACTTTACCTTTGATGGTATTTTTTTACTGTTAGCAGATTGTATATATATATAATGGTTGAATGCATGTGTTAGGGTTCCACAGATTATATATAGAATGATTGAATGCGTGTATATAGAATGGTTGATAAAGGAGTGACAAGCAGGTTGTCAGTTGCTGCCAAAGGAGAAGAGAGAGAATGGGTGGGGGGTTTTTTGCTATGTTTAGGGTGAATTGATAAAGGAGTTGTTTATGATTTGTTGCAGGAAGGTGTTTGATGTTGTTGTTGTCATTTCCATAGGCTGTCTTGAAGTTATGTGGCACGAATTAAAATTGTAAGTCTGGAATAGAATAAAGTTGTCGATATCGACAACTTTAATCTATCGATATCGACTAGTTTCATCAGTGGGATGAATTAAAAGTTGTAAGTCAGTAGCTGCTGGAATAGATAAAACTAGTCGATATCGACAACTTTAATCTATCGATATCGACTAGTTTCATCAATGGGATGAATTAAAAGTTGTAAGTCAGTAGCTGCTGGAATAGATAAAAGTTGTCGATATCAATAACTTTTAATCTATCGATATCGACTAGTTTCATCAGTGGGATGAATTAAAAGTTGTAAGTCAGTAGCGAGCTGGAATAGATATCGACAACTTTAATCTATCGATATCGACTAGTTTGCAAGGTCATGTTTAAAGTGTGAATCCAACACATACTCCTTTACCCAACTTATGGTGAAAGGAAATACTTAAGCAAAACACCATGGAGCAACTGAATACAACATTCTCCATTTATATAAAACTCATTTATATCACCATTCACATTCTAACATTCATTATAGTTGTCCAATACTTACAAAAAGTAGAAAAACACAATCTAAAAAGTGAAATTTGCAGTGTTCAAATCTACATGGATCCCATTTACACTGTTCAAATCTACATGATTCCCATTTGCGGTCAGAAACAATGGTCAAATTGGGTGACTCTCCAAGCGCTATGAACAAGTTGGCATTAGTTTCCCGTACAAGTTCTTGACAAGGTCCTCACTTTTTCTGCACAGTTGAGACCTCGAACATTCCGTTCATACCTACAATGCATCGACAAAGGACAATAAGCAAGTAGGAAGACATACTTAGTATTTGGTAATCTATTGATTTAGCGATACAACATATGCACATACCTCCATTGTTCTCCTCCTATACATTGCCGGTTCTTCGGACCGTTGAAGACATATAAATATATCTCATTCACATCATTGTCGTCGTCGATGCTTGCCATTGAAAATGCCCGTCCATTGTGATGAAGGTATTGTATGCTTAATCTCTGGATGGATGAGTCTCAATTAGATGCTTCAGTTGCTTCGTTAACCAGTGAGTCATATGTTATGTCCGTCGATAAATATCTAATCTTTTAATTTCCTCCATTGTACACCAGACGAATTATATCGAATTAGAAGTCACCATCATAGTGGAATATGACCAACACCTCGCTCATTGACATGCTATCATCAAATCACAAAAACATAATTTAGAGAAATATAAAAGATACATACATTTTGAAAGACAGAGGAAGTGTATATTTCTAAACCATTAGCCACTGTTAAAATGCCCATGCTGGGATATGTTTGATCATAAAATAAGGTTTATTGTCATATTAGAGTAATGTAATGTGGTAATAAAAAAAAACTATACTAAGTGCCACTTATAGAAAGAATGTAATAGAGAAAAACAGTGCCTACAAAAAAGAAACCCCTTTTCAAACCCTAAAACCCAAAACGAAAATGATATTTACTACACAAATGCCAATCTTTACCCAAAGCTACATACAGATATGCGTATACATTGGACAACTGGTACGATTTTAAAGGGCATTTTTAGGGTTCGGACCATAGTTCTAGGCCTTCTAACGAATCAGTTTTGAAAAGGAATCAAGCTGATGACATTTTAGGGTAGATGATGCAATATAAGAAGTTGTTTATTATGTTTACCAACCTTTTAATGGAATCCAACCGCCACTTTGACTAATTTTTGAGGTGTTTTCTGAGAAGGAGAATCACCAGAACACATGTTGTAGTTTTTCCGACAAAGAAATGCAGATCACGGGGCGATGTATAAAGGGTTTATACATATTGGTCGATATCGACAACATCGCTAAACGACAAAAAAAGATACAGAAACCCCCCAAAGGACTCCTCCCGTCTCTAAAGTGATAGGGGCATATGTATAAATTTTGTACCGTTTCGGCCGAAATGGCCAAAGTTTTTTGTTTTGGTCAAATAGACGAAACGAAATTTCAGTCAAAACTTTTCATTTTGAAATATTTTGGTCAATTTCTGCTTAAATGTGATTTTTCATCTGAAATGGTATTTTACATAATTAGTCTTTTTATACACATATACACTTTGTATTTCTTACATTTTCCCAAAATGTAATTTCAAAAAAATTTACTAGAATAGATTGAATCTATATTTATTTATTTTTTTTTATTTTGCTATATATATATATGTATATATGCTATTTGATATTTCTTCCAAAATGTAATTTCGAAAAGTTTTGCCAAATTCTGAATCGGCCGAAACTCTTCATTTTAGAGGCCAGGCCGAAATGGGGTCCGAAACGATATTGGCAATTATACATAGGGGTGTAAATTGGGTTGGGCCACCTTAGCTCAACACGGTGATCATGCCGGCACGGCCAACATCATGGGTTGTGCTAGGCCAGGGGTTCCTGGGCCACAGAATGGCACAACATGGCCTAGCTCGACATTCATATAAAAAAATTTTGATTTCTTATATAAATAAAATATAAAACTTAAAATTATTTAAATTCAATTTTTCATTTGTAAATTAGCGTCAATGTTTGTGCATTTATCTTAATAGTTTCGACTTTATTTCAAGTTGAGAACCCTAAAAATCTCATAAGGCCAGTCTACTCATAAGGGAGCCTCACATAGTTCCGTGTGAGATTATTTTTTGCCCCCATTTCATGGACGATGAGAATTAAAAATCCTACACCGCCCTTGTTTAGGACTCCCTCCTGTGAAAAGTGAACCTATCATAAAAGTCATCTTGTTCTTAACTCAATTTGACACCAATTTCAACTTCCCCACCATTTTCATCGAGAGAGAGTTTTTTTTTATACGATCGGGTTTTACGTGCAAATATTTATATCTTAAATTTTCTAATCCCTCAAATTTAGTAAAAAACTTCTCAAATTAAAATAATGTAAAGCCATGCTAGATTTTTATTCCAGCGTCTTTAATAAAGGGTCCCGCTTTTAAAGTCAAGCTGGATCCAATCTTCGTGGAAGATTCTTCTAGGTGAAGATTTTGCTTAAATTCAAATATGTGGGCACTGTTAGATCCTCCCAAGAGATGGGTCCCACTAATTGATAAGGGGGACTCTTACCATCTTGGGGTAGCAATACATCCCTAGCCAACCCCAAGTTCTTAAAATGATGGGCCGGGCGGGGCCAAGTTGTAAGTTTTCCCAAAGATCTTCCAAGATTCGGCAGTCGGCACCCAAGAGCCAGGGGTCGTCGCGTGCAGCCCACGGATCTCTACGTCTCTCTCCTCGCGTGTGAGACGAAAGTTAAAAGCCAGGGGACCACCAACCCGGCGCACCACCAACGGTGACGAACCTGATCTACGTGGAACCTGTCGTCACGGATGACGTGTCGCTCTCTCTGTGTCCACAGTCCCGATCATCTACAGACAGTCCTTGGAGTTTTCTCTGCTCGTCCCTGTCAATCCATCAATGGACCATCTATAAAATTCAACGGTTCAAAATCACTCTCCAAGCCTTCCCCATCAATTTCTTATAATCTAACCTATCCTTACCCTTGGCTTGATCACAATGTATAGCACATGATTCAAATCGCTTTTTAACGTAGATCGATCAAATGGTAAATATATATCTCCAATGTACATGAACTTAGCCCAAATCGATTGCAATGTAAGAAACTAATGTGTTGTGTTGAGCTCAAAATCAATGTCCTTTTAAGGAGATCCGTTTCTCCCATATTGATGGTGAAATCTAACCTCCTTTGAGAAATATTAAAGTAGTATGCAGGTCAAATATACAAGAAAAGATACATAAAAATCGATAGTAAAAAGGGTCATGTAAGAAGCCATCTCGCTCATGATCACTAGATATACAATGCTCGATCTCTTCGGGTTGTACTTATCAGATTTTTAGGGTACGTTTGTGTGACTTAGTTTTGGAGAAAAGTACTATTTTTCTAAAAAAACAATTTTTTCATGATTTATGCAAAAATATTTTCTTCGTCACGTCTGCATTTTCGTTGAATAGTCTACAAATAGAATTTCTATGGGGGTGTAGGAAGTCTATTTCCTCATAAAACTATTCTCTTCTTTATTATTTTATTTTCTCACTCTCCTCTTTAGTACTAGCTTTCAGTAAGGATTCCACAGCAGCACTAAATAACATTAACACCAATTTATTGAGGACAAAAAATTGCACCAAATATGAATTTTTAACTTCCATGGAAATTTCTTTTCAAGGTATTTAAAATTTAGAAACTTTGATGATGTGACAATTTCATCTTTCCATGAAAACATGAATGTATATTTTAGAATTTATAAATGGGCCTCAAGATGGCTATAGAGGGTGCCATTCACAGAGATTCTCTAAGGCCTGCCAACAGTGGAAACAGACGCACTTGACTCATCAACTAGCCCTTGACAACAGTGTTGTCCAGTCGAGTGAGGCCCGACGGACCAACCAACGCCTTATCGTACGCAGCCCTCGCTCTTAACATGCGCCTCCTCGTTAACCTACGCACGCCCGCCCTTATTTGCCCACTTTCCGCCACTTTCTTCGTGTCTTCGCATTTCGTCGCCCTCGTGCTCTCGTTTTTTCCGCGTCGGAAACCCTAGTGAAGGAGAAACCTCTCGCGAAGAGGGAAGGAAAGGGCAAAAGAAAGTCCTCTTTTTAGGTACTTCCCCTCTTCTCCGTCGAAATCAACATCTCAAATCTCTCCGGAATCTGCTGTTTTCGTTGTTCTCTGCTAGGATCTGGATTCCTGCGAAGAAGTCTAGTGTTTTGATGTTTTTTTTTTCGCTTGAAACGGTTGTTGTTTGGTCGAATCCGGTGAGACTTGAGCAGATTTGAGCTTGAATATGTTTGAATCTGCTGGAAATGGCTGAAAGGTGGAAGCTTTGATTGAATTCTTGTATTTTCTTGCTATGTACCGTTTTCTTTTGTTGGATTTGGATGTGTTTGAGTTTGTGATATTGTTTGGTTTGATGGTTCTATGAATGGATGTTGAATTTCAGTGTGCGGTTAACTCTAAATGCTTGCTGGTTTTGTTATTGTGATTTGTTTGAGATTTTGGCCTATCCGTGAAATCTCTCCTTATTATTTAGGATTTAGGATTTCTGTGTTTTGGTGCTGATAAATCGAAGCAAATCGAGAGATTTCTTCAGAGTAGAAGCAGTTTCAGCTTGCGTTTGCTGTTTCTTTGTCTTTGTTTCAACTCCAATTGGTAAGATTTTGCAATTCCAATCAGTAAGATTTCGAGTTTCTTTATTTGTGCTTCATTTCCATAAAAAAAAAAGGTGTGATCTTTAATTCAAATTACTAGGAGGTTGGTAGAAACAGCTGTAGTTTTCTTTTTTGGACTTGTCTAGATACACTGAATCTGGTCTTTTAATTTCATATTCATGTATGTAATCAAGGACATTAAGCTAATAATAGTATTTCTCTGTCATTCATCTATTGTCAGTTTCTACTCTTTTTTGGAAACGCAATCGATTGTCCCTTATCATAAGCACTGGAGTCAAAGAAGGATCCATGGTTGTTTATGTGGAAGAGAGGTGCCTCACCAATAGAGCTACCAGTGGATTGGTATGACATGGTAGTATCTACTTAAAAGCTGTTGCTTCCTTGCCGCTATTCTACTCTCAAAATGAATATCTCTGTTATTAGTTGGGTCCATACACCGTGAGGTTAATGTTGCTTTTGAGTTTGGTTTCCTAATCATTTATGGTTAAACCTTTCTTCTTGTGATTCACACTATCCCCAAGTTGATTCTCTTGTATGTTAGCTGCTGTTTGTTGGTTTCAGTTTTTGTGGATTGATTCTAGAATATGGGGTTGTTTTGCTTTCCTTCTGATTTTTACTGTTCCTTTTGATTTTTGTAGATCTTACTTTTAGGTTCAATTCTTTAGGGCAGTCCTGAGAAATATGATGTTTTTCCATCTCTGCAATTTGACTGCACAACTTTCTACTCCTTTCCCATTAACCACTACTAGTGGGCACTGGTTCTGGACTGATGTATGGTGCTAGTCTTTATCAGGTTTGTAACGTCATGGGTGACTATTGAAGCCTGGATTTTTTTTAAAAAAAAATTTGATTACTTTCTTCTATCATTTTCGCATTCATTCCCCCCTCTCTCCCTTTTTTTTTTTCTCTAATTCATATCTAGGTCTATTTTTATGGTATTTTGGCACATTTTACAGATGCCACGTGGATGTGGATTTTACAATCAATAGAAGTACACATCCCAAGGTCATATCCCCATCGCAATCACACCCATCCCTCTTTTCCTTTCCCCTTCCTCTTCGCTTCATACCCAGTCGTATTCTTTTGGGATTTTAGTCCGATACTATAGTACACATATAGTAGTTGGGACAAGGCTTTGATGATGATGATGACGACGACTATGGTACGCATATACATTATAGGTTTCAAATGGACGTGGATTTACAATTAATTATTGAAGCACACATCCCAGGGTTATCTTTCTCATGTTATTTTATGATATTTTGGTGTTATGATTTATGAATAACATTGATGTTCTTCTTGGTTAATATCATAACTTTGTACACAGTTTCTGCTGCTTTCTTTTAGTTTCTACTGGCATTTCTTCCTGCACATGTACAGGTGATTAAAAGCAGCCCATGTACCATGTCTGAAAGGGTTACAAGTTTGAGGAATTAGGAGAAGGGAGAGCCCGATAAAGTCCTGGAATGAAGTAGTGAGAAAAGACATGATAGGCCATGGTTCTAAAAATTCGACCTGTGCAAGTTGACTCTGACTTGACACATGCCGAGTCAAGTCACATCCCTCTAATCTCCTTTCTAACTGATTCCTATAGCGAAGTCCTTAAATACATCTTTTCCTTCATGTTTCCCTGTTGGAAGTAGCATTGTGAGGCTTTTGGGGATCTTTTCCTTAAATTTAGAAGATAAATTCCACATTTTGTGAAAGATACAAGCATTTAAAAATTTGTATACACTATTCATTTAATTGAGTGCACAACAAATGAAAACAAGTGTACTTAAATTCATTTATACCGACTAAAACATGATGAATCTTAAAATTCTCTGCTTATTGGATATTATTTTTTCATATTTTTAAATTTTTTTTTGGTGTTTTGGGCTCCGGGGTGCGACTTGGTCCAACTTGTTTGAGTCACATGTGACTTGGTTGAGTTGACTCAGCTTGACAGGCGCTGAGTTGGCCCTAAGTCTGATTTTTAAAGCCTTGTGATAGATTGTGGAGTTAAGAGTGATCAGGGGTTTAAATATGGTTGAATGGTGAAAGAGAAAAAAAAAAATAGGTGGACCAAAGTAAATGGGTTGAGGCTACAACTAGGGGTATAACCGTATAAGGGAGATAAATTGGTCAGGTTTGAGTCATGTTCATGTTGTCAGCAGTTTGTTATGAACCTGCATACTCGAAGCTAGAACAGTAAGTCTACCATCCATGCTAAATGCTTTCTCATTTTTATTTTTGTATAAAACGATATTAGTATCATATTTTATTATTATATTTTGTGTGATGTAATGTACGTATCACTAGGGTAAGCAGGTATTTTGATATGGACCAAGTATACTTGGATCTCAACCCTATTATCAATAGGATCCTAAAAGGAGGGCCCATACCTGAGTGACTGGGTAGCCAGAGGTCCATTTTCATGCTATCTATGAGGGCAGTGATGTTGATGATCTTTTGATGAAAAATTGACAAGTTTGAGGGTGACATTACTAGCAATTAATAAAAATTAGAAATAATGGATATCGTTTGGTTCCTTGTAAAAGATGCGTATTGTAAGAAATTAGAGATCCCTTTGGGAGAGTCGCACAGGCATGCACATCATTTGCCAATTTCTTGAGCAGAGAGAGAATGTTTTTTTTATTAGTTAGACTCTACCGTAGATAGATGGAATGGCTCACATGTTACTAGGTGTGGATTTTTTTTTTGTTAATGTGTGTTTTGTGATCTGGTTTTATTAAGATGACCCCACCACCACCATTCATGGCATTCATAAAGGAATCGATGTAAAAGTTACTACATTCTACTCTAAAATCTTCGTAACCATCAAAGATTTGAAATGCAAACACAAATGGCATATTTTGTATGGTGAAAGTAATTCTATGCTTGCCAGGTTTATAAATCCATTAAAGAGGACCAATTATAAAATCCAAACTGTTCAAGAGAAAGATCCTCTTGTGTATTGGGTGCGGACAAAATTTCAGTCCAATAATAGTTGGGCCCATTACGAGAGTGATTATATGTAAAGCACATGATTCACACCCTCGTAAATTCATTAGTTGAGCCATAACCTGAAAAACCCAAATAGCTTAAGTGGACTTCTTTATTTTTATTGGCTCATGGACAAATTCCACTTAAACAGGAGTGGTGCTTACCATCATTTTAAGCATTATAGAATATGTTGCATGTGATCAATTTAGCCATGAGCCTAACTCATTAGAGAGAAATTTGGCCAGTTTGGTTTTGACAGTTTTTGGTCTCACAAATGGATTTATAGGCAATACAATTTATAAGAGGTGGGGAAGTACAATAATACAGTAATAGCACTCAACCAAACACGCAATAGACAAACAAAAAGATGTTTTTGTCAATATTTGTTGAATGGAAGGACCCTCCTAATGTTTAGGCCTTTTTATTTGTAAAAATAAGTGCACTTATTAAACCTCTTCTTATGTAATCATTATTATTAAGTTTTAAATCACCAAATTAATCCTTTTTCATTGCTAAGAATTTAATTCTAAAATCAATTGAATGAGTTTTTAATAAAGAAAGGCTGCCTAAAAAATTATAAAATGTGACTTGTGCACCCAATCTATATAAACCAACATCAAATGCTCAACAGGTTTTGCGAGTAACATTTTGTAATTTTTTTAAATACATTTATGTTGCCCCCCAAAAGGAAAATTTCATGGTTTTGCCCTGCATGTTTCTGTGTGTTAGAAATTAAAATGTTATGCGGTTTTTCTGAGCTGCTATGAATTATGATTACATTGTTTCTTGGCAATGGTTTTGAACCTTTTTGTTTAGGCTTTCCTAGAGCTCTGCTCCTAGAAGTTATATTCATAAGCTCTACTAGATGGAATTAGTTCCTGTTTGTCAGATTCTGTAATGCCAGTTGATTTAATATTTTCCTGGCCCTATGAAATTAAATTTCCATTTTAGATTTGGTACATTTATTGATGTCAGCTTTTCTGGAGTTGTTTTAGAAATTGTAACACATTTTTTTCTTGGCTGCTGTAATTTTTATGTTGCTTTGCGATGCTCTTGAGGGTTTATGTTCATATCATTTCTACAGTTCTGCCATTAGAAGTTTGTGCACTTCATCTCAGATATAGATCAGATCACTCTTTAGCAAGAATTTGCCGTGCACTGAAATTTGAATCTGTATTTGTAGTGGCATTATAAAAGTTCACAATGCCCTGTTATTATTTGTCTTATTTAGTATAGCCTTTGTCATTGAAAGAGACTTCAAATCTGTTCAATTGTGCCAGCTTTTTCTTTGGTTAGCTGCCCTGTTAGTTTTCCATATACATCTTCTTATTTATGTTGTTTGTTCTTGACAGGAATGATTCGCCCTCTCACTGTTGTCATGGAGGATTCTTTTAATCATTACATGATCCGATATATTTGTAACAAGTTCTATTGAACAGGCAGAACAGGCAAAGCTTATTATTTTCTTTGAAAATGGATCGCCGTGATACATCAGGATTTGTTAGCGGAGGCAGGATGTGCTTCAGTTACCTCTGAACTTTATCTTCTAATTTGAAAAAAAATCATTGAAGAGAGAGTGACTGGTTTTTCATTGAATTTTTTTTTTTTAGATAAGAGGACCCCTGTCTAGTTAATAGTAGGTTATGGATAACAGGTTTCAGCGCTTGGGTTTTGCTGCCAATCACTTGTCACTAAATGCATTTGAAAATTTGAGCAAAGTCGTTCAAGTTGAATCTGATTATTGCATGGATACAACTTTACGACTTGATTCCCCTAGTGCCACTGGATTGCATCATCTCTCTCCAAAGGGCACCAAGAGGAAGTGGAGTGCTATTGATAGAGCTGTGGGTCTGGAAGATGGATCTTCATTGGTTCTTGGCTTGGGCCGCTCACCAAGTTCCTCAGATAGCAAGGGAAGTTCTGCAACTGTTTGCACTATGTCTTCGGCGAAAGAAACTGATGAAGAATCTTCCATGGATCTGGGCTTGAATTTCCATCTTCACCTTGGCAGTGAGAAGATGCCAAATCCAACAAAGCCTGCTGTTGCTGCTGTGAAGGCTTTTGAAATGGAGCCTGAGTTTGGCCTTCAGCTGAGTCTCTCAACAGGGCCATCGGAGTCTGAAATCACTTGTATTACTCGAAACTCAACTCGGAACAACTTTGGGACATCTTTAACAATTGGCAAGTTGCCAGTTGTTGAGAATGGATCACTGTCATCTCCCCTGAAGCTGCGTTGTGTTGTGCCACCTCCACAAACTGCAGAGAGTAGCTTTTATCTTGGCCCAGGTTCCCAACAAGCAGATGTGAGCCCAGCTGCTCCAGACCTCTCATCTTCTGTGATATCGACACCAAATAGCTCAATCACATGTACTTCCAGCCTTGTCCAGCAACAACAGCGTAGCTCTAATTCAAAGAACTGTCAATTCGAGGGATGTGTAAAGGGAGCCAGAGGTGCTTCTGGGCTGTGCATTGCTCATGGTGGTGGCAGGAGGTGCCAAAAGGCAGGTTGCCATAAGGGAGCAGAGGGCCGCACTGTGTACTGCAAAGCTCACGGTGGAGGCCGCCGATGCCAACATCTTGGTTGCACAAAGAGTGCTGAAGGCCGCACAGATTACTGCATAGCCCATGGTGGTGGTCGGCGGTGCAGCCATGAGGGTTGCGCCAGAGCTGCAAGAGGAAAATCTGGTTTGTGCATAAGGCATGGAGGTGGTAAGAGGTGCCAAAAGGAAAATTGCACAAAAAGTGCAGAGGGCTTCTCTGGCCTCTGCATTTCACATGGAGGTGGTCGCCGCTGCCAGTTTACAGCATGTTCAAAGGGTGCGCAAGGAAGCACTATGTTTTGCAAAGCACACGGCGGGGGCAAAAGGTGCACAGTTTTGGGATGTACAAAGGGTGCAGAGGGAAGTACACCCTTCTGTAAGGGCCATGGCGGAGGGAAACGATGCTCATTCCAAGGAGGTGGTGTCTGTCCAAAGAGTGTGCATGGTGGCACCCTGTTCTGTGTTGCGCATGGTGGTGGAAAGAGATGCGCTGTTCCAGAGTGCACTAAGAGTGCAAGGGGAAGGACAGATTTCTGTGTTCGTCATGGCGGGGGTAAGCGGTGCAAACATGAGGGGTGTGGAAAGAGTGCCCAGGGCAGCACCGACTTCTGCAAGGCACATGGTGGAGGCAAGCGGTGTTCTTGGGGGCACCCAGGGTCAGCGTTTCGTGGTCAAGCCCCGTGTGACCGGTTTGCTAGGGGTAAGACTGGCCTCTGTGCTGCGCACAGTGCCCTGGTACAAGACCATTGTGTGCATGGTGGTGGCACACTTGGTTTCGCCCAGGATCCACAACCCAGCAAATCTGCGATTGACGTTATGAACATAGATGTTGTGAAGACAAATGGCATGGACAAGTTAGCAAGTTGGAACAGTTCTGAACCCAAGAGGCAAATGCAGCCGGTGCCAGCCCAGATTCAAATGCCAATTGCGGGGATGGTGTCCTCACCACCCAGTTCAGTTTCACTTCCTGAAGGCAGGGTGCATGGAGGAGGTCTGATGGCATTGCTGGCTGGCAGCTCCACGAACCAAGCGGACTGCGGTCCATCTGATCAGGGAAGATCTTATATGGTGGCTCACAAATGGATGTAAGGGTAGCCATTAATTGGGCTTCATCTTTCTTCTACTTTCATGTCCTCAAGGGAGAGGGCACGGAGCATGTCTGATGGCATTGTGGCTGGCAGCACCAGTAACCATGCAGAGAGTTGCTCTGAGCAGTGTAGATCTTATTATATGGTGGCGTACAACTGGATGTAAAGGTAACCAGTAAATAGGCTTTCATCTTATTTCTACTTTTGTGTTAAGAGTCAGTTTCTAGGGGAGTCTTCAGCATGTTTGGGTTCAGTGTTTTAGTCTTACAGTTGGCAGTGAGAAAAACAAAGTTTTCTCATTCTTTGATATATAGTTAGAAGCTAGAACTTAGAAGTTCATTTACAACAACCCAAAAAAAAGAAGGTCTAGAACTTGGTAGTAATTTGTTTGCACCCCTTGTGTACTAATAAAGTGGGAAATGGGTAGTCAAGTCTAGTGGTCTAGTCTGAGGTTGGTTGGTAGTATCTTCATGTAAATACATTGTTCCTAGCCCTTGTAAATATATTGTTTTAATTTCTTGTAAAGTTGGTGTTTATAAAGTGTTTTCTGCGTTCACATTTGCTCTAATTTCATTTGCAGTTGGTTTGACATGAAGTTTACTCCTTTTATGATATTTTGCGAATGATGGAGAACTTATTAGTATGATCATGCTCAGAAGCTCCCACATGCTATATAACACTGTTATCGATGAATTCTGATCTTGGAGCTTCTTATCTGTTTCTTTTTTCTCCCAGCTGCAACAGTAATAGGCTGAACATAATTTATCGTCTTGTTCATTCATGGTTGGAACTTGAGTTAATAAGGTGAAAGATATTCACATTAATTACTTGAATTTTAAATTCTCTTTCTGCCATGAATGGACCTCACACCTGATTTACCCTATCTCATACTCATACCTGTCTAAACTCTAGCCCCATGATAGGGTTAGGATATGTGATACCAAACCCGTTATATGAAGCATATAGGATTATAGGGTTAGCTTTTATACAGTTCTCCCAATAATCCTTTTAGTATAGAGGAAATGTTTAACATTATAAGAAATTTCTGTTTGTTATAGATGTTTTTTTGTTAATGATATACAAAATATGTTATACCCAAACCCGACTTTGGTCAAAATTTATAAACCCAAGCTGTCTGAAAACCGTCAAAACCCACTAGGGCAAGTCACCCATTTACCCTAATTCAGTGCCATCTGCAGCAAAAATTCAAAATTAAAAAAATAAAAATTAACAATGAGCTTATACCAGATATATGAAAAATAGAATGAAGAACATAGAGTAATCTATCTGTACACAAGGAGAATAACTATTAAATGAGGAAGTAAAAATATCTTGAATATGACAAATCAATGAAATAGATAAAAACAAACAATGATGATAACTTATCTATAATGGGTCGTTGGTTTCGTTTGTTTCTACCAATTTATGTATGTAAATGCGGTTGATTTGGAACCATTACACATCACTCATGTCTGTTTGCATAATTAATTCATCAGGTGTGAAAAGGCATGAGAAAAAGATATGAAAAGCTTATTGAAAAAAGGGCCGACATTTTACCACCTAAACTAGGTGTGAAACGGAACCACATCATAGTGCCTTCCACTTTAAACTACAAGTCCTTGGTTTTTATCATTTTCTGATTTATGTTAGTCCCTACATCATGATTGTAACAGTTAATCATGCTTAGAAGGTTAAAAACGGCTATGGTGTTATATTTGAGCTGTTGGATCATCATGGATTGTGAGAAATTTATGAGAAATTACAAACCCATTGGATCTTTAGAAATATGTCAAAACATAGAACCATTGGTTGCATACACTGATGCTACAATGTATTTCACAGGTTGTAAAGCGAATTTGGGTTTTTTAAATGTTCTAATCTTATGGGCCTCTGCAAGTTACCAACAGTTCATTCTCTTTGTAAGGCTAGAAATGGCTAGGGACTCAAATTCCAGCAGTTGATCAAACATGGATTGTGAGCAATTTTCCAAAAAAGACGAACTGTTAGATCTACTTTTCTAATTTCTGTAGGCTTGTTTTTCCTAATGCGACCCATTGATCCTCTTCTGAAGGGCCAACACAGCTACTGGGTCAAATCTCCTCACTTGATTCATCATCGATTTTTTAAATTTTGTGAAAAACAGTAAAAGACAATAACCATTGGATCTACTTAGATTCGCATGTGAAGAGGGGTGTGAAATTGACAAACAATGAAATGTGTTTCACTTGCGACTCTTTTGCAAATGAAAATCATAGAACTGCAAGTTAGACCAATGCAAGTCCCGCGGTGGGATTTTAACTTAATTAAGCACCTTAATCTAATTAATCACAATAACAAGTTCACTTAAATTGCAGAACAATGCATAACTTTAAAAGATGACAATCAAGTGATCAATTGTGTAGTGCTATAAGAGATGTGTGCTAAACACTCGTTGATATGCTAAATTACCAATTAGTTCAAAGTATTCTAGCATGTGTGGGTTGTATGTCGAATCAATAAAAGTATGACTTTCTAGCACATATAATCTATAGCATTTAAATTCTAAGAGAGTGAGTGGAACGGGATTTTGAGGTCTCTAAAGGGGTTTTAATGAGGCTTAGTTTGTGCTTAAGGAGGGCTCTCAAAATCTCTTTGCTTAAGGAGGGCTCTCAAAATCTCTTATAGAACTTGAAATAAGCTCAGATATATATAGAGAATCTCCCAATGGCTAGTCCACGGTTAATCGTAAGCAAGCTATGGTTAGTCGTGAACCCCCAACGCCTTGTTTGACTAGCAGTCAAAGCATCTGCATTAGTACCTTGGTGGGCTCCATAGCTGCCGTGCTCTTCCACGGCTGACCGCGGGGTAACCGTGGTCCAAATACATGGGAAAACACCATTCTAGAATGGGTAACCGCGAGGAATATGACTTGATTATCCACTGCCCTCCCAATACTTAATCTTCTAGACTAAACTTGATCTCCTATGTTGAAGCTTCTAGAGGCAAGGTCTTGGACTTGACACGAAATTGACAATGCTAAGAAGTGCAAATCTGACTATGACACTAATAAATAATTCATATGTGAATCATTTACATGTGGACCAATTTCCTATCATACATGAAATCGCCAAACAACCTCTAAGAAGTTGGAGTATAGTGTACTCTATTGGGAAAAATAAATAATTAAGAGAAAGATTGTTCAACTATAAATCATCATCAAAGCCTTATCTCAACAATGTTAGCGTTAGCTATAAGACTCCTGCTTTGTCATTCCAATCTATTATGGGCCAAATCCTTTGATGAGTTGCACTTTTTCATAATCATCTTTATGACTATCATCTATGTCCTCCTCGTCCTACCTTTTTACTTTAGGGGCTATCAACTTGCATAGAAAAACTTATCAACAATGTCATTGTTGACCTATGTTTGACGTATTGAAACTATCTCAAATGAATCTATCATAATTTATCACCTATTGATGTTATCTCTAAATGCTTTAGATGTGCTCATTTTTTATTTTTATATTTCATAGGATTACCATACATCCATCTAAATATTCCCATCATTTGTTACTCATTTTCTTTATATTTGTTTTATCAACCAAAGTTCTACTCCATAGGTCACATCTGTTCTAACTGTTATCTTATCAAATTTTCACTTCAACCTTGTTGGCGTATTGTGATCACAAAGTATTTACTTCAACCATTTAGCTTTTATCCTATGTTCGTTATCTTCTTCAATTTCTCTAGAGGGATTTATAGGGAAAAAAAAAAACCCATAGATGGCACTACACAGAAAAAGTCTCACTAAACTTTTGCAAACAGAAAAGGTCCTCCCGTTGCTTTTTTTTTTTTTTTATCGTTTTGTGCTATGGTCAATATCAACTATAAGTCATGTTTCAGCATAAATGTTAGCTTCAGTTGGGGTGAGTCCTATTAGACAGATTGGTCGATATCGACCATCACCTCTAAGTAGCTATGGTCGATATCGACCATAAGTCATGTTTCAATAGAAATGCCAGCTTCAGTTGGGGTGAATCATGACAGACAAGTTGGTCGATATTGACCATCACCTCTAATTGGCTATGGTCATGTCGACCATAAGTCACGTTTCAGTAGAAATGCCAGCTTCAGTTGGGGTGAATCCTGATTGACAGGTTGGTGACAAACAAATTGTTGAGACATATAGTCCACATGCTTGATGACAAACAAATTGTTGAGAAGAAGTGTTTGCAAATCAATTATAATGCAACGTTCAGTCTCCAAAAATAACTAACCTATGGGCGACTTCCCATTACATTTCTGCAACTTTGAAATTAGCACTTAGTCTTCATGATTTCCAGAGATTTGCTTATAATTTCGCACAATATTTACACCACAAAGAAGTGCTTGCAAAGCCCAATCTCTTGATCATTAGCATATAGCTATAGCCAATTAAACCTAGCATATTGCCTATTTCTCTCATCAAAGTCCTCCCAGCTCAAGGAAACTTCCTCACAACCAATTTGACAATATTACTTAACCTGCTGTATGAAATTCCTTCTCCTCAAAAGTCTTCACCATTGTTATTCCCTATCACCCGAGAAAAACCAAAGAAACATATCATAATAAGTATCTGTAGGTGCAAAAAATAACGACCCACAATAATGGGGGATGCCTTAGAGGACTTACCCAAGTGAGATTAGGGACACCGATGCCTGCGCCTGGAGCCTGAGAAAAGGAAGGAGAAACGTAGGTCAGAGGACCCTGGCCTGGGCGGCGCAGGGCTCTCCGATGCCTAAGTTAGTGTATGAACTAAGCAGAGGGAGGAGATTTTTGGGGAAGAAGATGGCATACCAGAGTGGTAATGGCGTCGTCCTCTCCTTTGGATAGGTAGCTGTGTTTATATAGAGGAAGAGGAGGCAAAGGGGTGGTTGGCTGTCTTGTCATAGCCCACTTTGTCAGGTACTAGGGAGGCGCGGTCTCATCGTAGCCTGTCTGGTCCCGTCGTAGCCTGTCTTGTCCCGTTAGGCCATATCCTGGCGCTTTGGGAGCTGTGGAGGGCGATCTGTCAGGAGATACGGGCTATCCCCTTGTCTTGTCGCACGGGCCATAGCGTGCTTGAGCGTCCATGGGAGGACAGCTGTCAGTGCTCACTACTTTCATCCATATGAGGCGCTTGGCCGGGATGGAGTGTCGTGCCGGGCGAGACCTGGCGGAGATGTAGGGCAATGGCACTGTTGCCGAAGTGGAAGGGCCTAGTACTGTCGCCGAGCTGGGCAGGGTCCTCTGACCTACGTTTCTCCTTCCTTTTCTCAGGCTCCAGGCGCAGGCATCGGTGTCCCTAATCTCACTTGGGTAAGTCCTCTAAGGCACCCCCCATTATTGTGGGTCGTTATTTTTTGCACCTACAATTGGCGCCGTCTGTGGGAAAGTAACATCCCAGCCTTCCCAACCTTCTCCAAATCTTTCCAAACACCATGCCTCGAAGAACCAGAAAGGGAAAGGAATCTATCGCACTGTCGACCCAGCTGCCGACGGTCCCCCGCCGAGAGAGGTCAGGAGCAAGATCTGGCCAAGCAGGCGACCAACAGCAGGATACTCGGTCGGGTTCATCCTCCAAGGATTCGACCTCGACTCTACCCCCCGAAAGACGCGCCCTGAAGAGCAGAAGCAACCGGGCCCAGGAGCAGTTCAACCTCCGCGACAGCGACCAGATCGCTTCCAGCTCGCCCGACTCTGCCAGCTCGGCGGACGCCTCCAGTTCGGCGGACGTCTCCAGCTCGCTAGCAGCCCCCCGCTCTGCAGAAATCGCTTCCAACACGGGGACCAGTTAGGCGAACCCCCTTTTGTCACTTAGCTTCGACCGCCCGTCAGCTTCGATCGCACGACCCTCTACCGTCATTTCTGCGGCACGGTCCTCTACTGTCAGCTTCGATGGCGCCGTTAGCTTTGATGACGCCGGCACGACCCTCTACTGTCGGCTTCGATCGTACGACCCTCTACCGTCATTTCGACGGCACGGTCCTCTGCTGTCAGCCTTGATCGCACGGTCCTCTACCGCCATCAGTCATCCAGTGCCACCGAGCCCACCCTGGGGTCGTTTTATACACTCAGGCGTGACTCGCCTTCGGCGCCAGAGCAACCAAGTCCTCGGGTAGGAGCACCCAGGCTCCTTGGCCTCCAAACGACCTCATGCTGGTCCGTCCACGTGTTGGTCTCCACCTCACGCTGGTTTCGGCCTCATGATGGTCTCGACAGCATCTAACGACCTCATGCTGGTCCGTCCACGTGCTGGTCTCCACCTCACGCTGGTTTCGGCCTCATGATGGTCTCGACCGCATCTGACGACCTCATGCTGGTCCGTCCACGTGCTGATTTCCACCTCACGCTGGTTTCGGCCTCATGATGGTCTCGACCGCATCTGACGACCTCATGCTGGTCCGTCCACGTGCTGATTTCCACCTCACGCTGGTTTCGGCCTCATGATGGTCTCGACCGCATCTGACGACCTCATGCTGGTCCGTCCACATGCTGGTCTCCACCTCACGCTGGTTTCGGCCTCATGCTGGTCTCGACAGCATTTAACGACCTCATGCTGGTCCGTCCACGTGCTGGTCTCCACCTCACGCTGGTTTCGGCCTCATGCTGGTCTCGACAGCATTTAACGACCTCATGCTGGTCCGTCCACGTGCTGGTCTCCACCTCACGCTGGTTTCGGCCTCATGCTGGTCTCGACAGCATCTAACGACCTCATGCTGGTCCGTCCACGTGCTGGTCTCCACCTCACGCTGGTTTCGGCCTCATGCTGGTCTCGACCGCATCTGACGACCTCATGCTGGTCCGTCCACGTGCTGGTTTCCACCTCACGCTGGTTTCGGCCTCATGATGGTCTCGACCGCATCTGACGACCTCATGCTGGTCCGTCCACATGCTGGTCTCCACCTCACGCTGGTTTCGGCCTCATGCTGGTCTCGACAGCATTTAACGACCTCATGCTGGTCCGTCCACGTGCTGGTCTCCACCTCACGCTGGTTTCGGCCTCATGATGGTCTCGACCGCATCTAACGACCTCATGTTGGTATCGCCCTCGTGCTAGCTACGCGCTTCACAGGCTCGGCCTCATGTTGGTCTCGGCTAGTGCCATCGAGACTGCCCTCGGGTTTATACACCCGGGTTCTCCATCTCGGCGAATGCCAGAAAAGCAAGTCACAAGGGTTAACAGCCCTGGAAAAGGCCTCGAGTTCGGAAACTCAGCCAATTCCTAAACTCAGGGTCTTCACCCATCTCCAAGGGTTAACAGCCTTGGAAAAGGCCTCGAGTTCGGACACTCGGCCAATTCCTAAACTCAGGGTCTTCACCCATCTCCAAGGGTTAACAGCCCTGGAAAAGGCCTCGAGTTCGGACACTCGGCCAATTCCTAAACTCAGGGTCTTCACCCATCTACAAGGCTCTATGCCCTGGAAATGGCCTGGAGTTCCTACACTCAGCCTTTCCTAAAGCCCCCGTGTCTTGGACACACTTCGGGTCCAACGCCCTGGAAAAGGCCTCGAGTCCAAACTCGGTCGTTTCCTAAAGCTCCGGGTCCTGGACCCTGGAGAAGGCCTCGAGTTCGGACACTCGGCCGGATTCCTAAAGTACGGGCTTTTACACCCCTCAAAGACCGTTGCCGAACTCATGCTCACAGCTCCGCAACCTGCAAGCAGCGGGATTCTGGATCCACTGTCTCTGGATCCACTGTCGCAAGGCAAGGCAGTTCGTCTCGGCCAAAAGCTGGCCACTTCGGCTAAGGGCAGCTCGACAAGATTGCAGTAGAGACTGTTCCATATCGCCTCCTCGGCCTCATGACAGTTCTCAGCTCGGCATCAGTGCCGTATTCCAGGTTGGCAGCTACCCTGGTTCCACCTCGGCCTCATGCCAGTTCCCAGCTCCACAGCAGTGCCAGACTCCAGTACGGCAGGAAATCCTTCCTCCGGCTCGGCAGCAGTGCCAGTCTCCGGTTTAGCAGCAGCACCCAGTCTATAGCTCGCCGCCTCCTCAGCTTGCCTCCTCAGCAGCAGTAGCAAGATACTCCTAAATAAATGAGCCATCTCTCTTGGCTTTCAGCAACAATGCACTCTCCAGCTCGACAGAGGCATCTTGTTACAGCTTGACAGTGATGCCAACCTCCAGCTCCGGTCCATTGCCAGCCAGTCATCTCAAAACTATGAAGCAGTTCCAAGGCACAAGTGTTGTCCTCCATGGTACTTAGCTTCCGACCTCAATGATGAGTCTAATGAGCTCAGAAGCTGGGGGGCTTTGTGTGGGGAAATTCCCAAGAGAATCCTGGGCAAGGTGCTCCATCCCGGGGGGCCATCAGCAGATCCATCCCGGCAAGTCCATCCCGGCAACTCCCCCACCTCGGCAATGCACGCCTTAGCAAGACCAGACACTCCACTTCGGCAAATCACCCCACTTCGGCTGCCCAGCTCGGCGACAGTACTAGGCCCTTCCACTTCGGCAACAGTGCCATTGCCCTACATCTCCGCCAGGTCTCGCCCGGCACGACACTCCATCCCGGCCAAGCGCCTCATATGGATGAAAGTAGTGAGCACTGACAGCTGTCCTCCCATGGACGCTCAAGCACGCTATGGCCCGTGCGACAAGACAATGGGATAGCCCGTATCTCCTGACAGATCGCCCTCCACAGCTCCCAAAGCGCCAGGATATGGCCTAACGGGACAAGACAGGCTACGACGGGACCAGACAGGCTACGATGAGACCGCGCCTCCCTAGTACCTGACAAAGTGGGCTATGACAAGACAGCCAACCACCCCTTTGCCTCCTCTTCCTCTATATAAACACAGCTACCTCTCCAAAGGAGAGGACGACGCCATTACCACTCTGGTATGCCATCTTCTTCCCCAAAAATCTCCTCCCTCTGCTTAGTTCATACACTAACTTAGGCATCGGAGAGCCCTGCGCCGCCCAGGCCAGGGTCCTCTGACCTACGTTTCTCCTTCCTTTTCTCAGGCTCCAGGCGCAGGCATCGGTGTCCCTAATCTCACTTGGGTAAGTCCTCTAAGGCACCCCCCATTATTGTGGGTCGTTATTTTTTGCACCTACAGTATCATCTGTGTTTTTAGCAATCCATCAAACTAAAGTCAGAACCGTTTGGCATTTTACTTATAAAATAAAGTGGAGTGAAGTGAAATAAAAAGAATGAATAAAATATAAGTGAGTTATGATGATATTTTATTTTTAGTTATTTTTTGGATGGAATATTTTTTACTTTTTGTATGGGAAAATGGAGTTCTTTTGTCTTCTAGTTAATAGAGGTAGTTGCTTTTTTACTTTTTTTTTTTTTGGAAAACTACCTGAAAAATCCCCATAGTGAGCCATGAGTAAGGAGAGGACCCAGCAAGAGTTTAGAGACGGCATGGGTCTTTTTTTATCGTTTAGCGATGTTGTCGATATCGACCAATATGCGTATACCATTTATACATACAAACCTTTTTCATCGACTGCAACTCGTGCTCAAGGAAGGGTCTCGTTCTATTTCAGGAAGGAAGGAAAGATTTAAAAATGGGAAGTCCTGGTTTCTCCCCTGCAATGGCCGTTCGAGTACTACTCCTTTCCCGCTATCGAATCAAAACACTAACCCATCATCTCCTTCACCACCTAAACCCTCACATCTCTCTAATCTCTCAAAACCCCATATCTACTTCTCTTCCTGGTGCAAAGAGATGGGGGTGTCGAGATTAGGCCGGACATTTTCTGGGTCATGTTCAGATCCTACTGCCGTGCAAAGTTGCCACTGGATGCCATTAGGGCCTTTTCAAAGATGGGTGAATTCGGCCTCCAAGCGCGCGTCGACGATCTCGATCATTTGCTTTCGGTTCTGTGTCGAAATGGTCTTGTTGGGTAGGCGGAGGAGTTCTTTGAGGAGGTGAAGTCGAAGTTCGAGACAGGGGCGAATAGTTACAGCATTTTGATGAAGGGATGGGGCGATTGTGGAAATGGGGAGGACGCCTTGAGAGTGTTCGACAAAATGCTTGAGAGAGGTTGCGCTGTAGATGTGGTCGCTTGTAACACTCTGTTGGCGTCTTTGTGCCGTGAGGGCTATTGATTGAAGAATGTTGAGAGCCTTTTGAAATTCTTGATTCTGCTGGAGTTGTTTGGGAAATTAGACTTTTTTTAGATGTTTCTATCAGAAGTCTTTTGGGGAATGATGGTTGTTTTCCCTGTTTATGTTATGTGTAGATTAAATCACTAGAAATTAAATGTAAGTTTGATTCTTTGGCTGTATGGATGGTGGTTTGTAAATAGAGTGAGATTTGTAAACTACATGTCTAGGATATTTTTTGTATTCTCTCTTCTGAAACTATACCAATTTCTGGATTCTTTGTAGTTTATAAAATATGTCTTGTGGTTAAAGAGAGGCATATGTTGTTGTCCTGTAGGTGTTTGATGTAATGTGTCTTGTAGTTGAACGGTGGCATATGTTATTCCATGGTGTTTGCTTTTTAAGACATTCCTAATGACCATAAGTTGGGTTTAATATGTTGGATTCACACTATAAAACCATGCAAACCAGCAACTATATTGTATTTCTACATAGCATCCTTTTGTTGGATCATGTATACTTTGCGTTTGATGGTATTTTTTCTTTACTGTTAGCAGATTGTATATAGAATGGTTGAATGTATGTGTTAGAGTTCCACAACATGTATATAGAATGGTTGAATACATGTATATAGAATGATTGATAAAGGAGTGACAAGCAGGTTGTCAGCTGCTGCCGAAGAGGAGAAAAAAGAGAAGGGGGGGGGGGGGGGGGTGCTATGTTGGGGGTGGATTGATAAAGGAGTTGTTTATTATGAATTGCATGAAGCTGTTTGATGCTGTTGTTGTCATTTCCACAGCCTTCAGAATTCGCAAGAACAGATAAAAGTTGTCGATAGCGACAACATTAAGTTGTCGATATCAACTAGTTTCGTCAGTAGGATGAATTAAAAGTTGTAAGTAGGCAGCTGCTGGAATAGATAAAAGTTGTCGATAGCGACAACATTAAGTTGTCGATATCGACTAGTTTCGTTAGTGGGCTGAATTAAAAGTTGTAAGTAGGCAGCTGCTGGAACAGATAAAAGTTGTTGATAGCGACAACATTAAGTTGTCGATATCGACTAGTTTCGTCAGTGGGATGAATTAAAAGTTGTAAGTAGGCAGCTACTGGAACAGATAAAAGTTGTCGATAGCGACAACATTAAGTTGTCGATATCGACTAGTTTCGTCAGTGGGATGAATTAAAAGTTGTAAGTCAACAACTGCTGGAACAGATAAAAGTTGTCGATATCGACAATATCGCGAATAAAAAAAAAAAAAGACGACATTAACGTTGAATCTGCAGGTTCACCTAAGGATCATCCAACCTCGCCTCCTCTCACTTCCCTTGGATCTGTAGGTCCCTGGCCCTCATCCCCTCCCTCCCCCACCACCTATAGGCCCGGGCCCTCTTCCTCTTCTCCTCCTACAACTTTTGCTCCGTCGCCCCTCCCTATTCTCCCTCCCTCCATGGCGATCCTCCCTCCTCCTCCGACAAAGACGACTCTATGATCGCCGCCCTCAATTTCTTCATATCATCCCTTTCCCTGCCTCCCCTAGCCACATCCACCACTCTAGAGCAGTACCGGCAACAAACAAAGAAAACCCCACTTTTTTTTTTTTTGAGTTCTGCAAATCAATAACAACCTGTATAGAGTGGTCGATATCGACAATGTCCTAAATGACAAAAAAAAAAAGACTAAAACACACCCAAAGGACCCCTCCCGTCTATAAACTCCTAGTGGGTTGTCATCCTACCAATGACATACTAAGGGGACTTTTCCGGTAGTTTTTCCTTTTTTTTTAAAAGATGGAGGGAATTTTGATAAAAAGTGCTTTTGATTTGATGTTTCACTTGACTTTACTTGACTAGTAAAATTACCAAACGGGCCAGCAATTCAAAGAAACCCACCCTGACGCCCAATGGAATCGTTCCTCTTGGATGGAGCATTTTATGAAGTGAATGTATAATCAACGTCCAAGCAAAACTTTCAAATTGAATTACAAGAAGTAGCCAAACCAAATACGGATTCAAGTATTGAAAACTCAAATCTTTGTCAAATATCTCACAAATAGCATCGTGCGACCGTGGTCAGGGCAGATTTGTACGAAATATAGGCTGTTCATCCGCATGTATTCTTGTCTCCAACAACAATCCAAGAACTAGGGTTTCGACTCTCAATCAATTTCAACCCCATTGCTATAAGATCAAACTCACCGAAACTACGAGACCTCGAGCTTCTTGGTGATCCACCCAACATGGAAGTAGATGAAATCAGAAGGTGAGAGATTGATCATAATCTCATCAACATCGAGCCACAAAAAGAACCTCTTCACCTTGATCCCTTTCAGGTTCTTGGTCCCTCAATACATTAGGATTCCAGTCATCTGACGGTCGTAATAAACCAGGTACTCGAATTGCATATAGTAGGGTTTCTGGAGCTTGACCACAAAGCCATCGTTGTCAGAGAGGGAGAAGGAGGTGACGGAGTCTGGTAAGAGACTATTTGAGAGGCCGTACTTGGGGAGGAGCTTGTAGATGGTGGTGCCATTGGAGGGCTGACTCGGCGAGTCGGCGACCACTGGCTGGGACCACCGTGGCGGAGAGTGTCGACAACGACAAGGAGAAGGGAAATAGGGAAAAGAGGAAGAAGATAAAATGGTGGGAATAAAGGCCTTTTGGGTGTGACAGTCAATATCGACCATCGTAAGAAAAAAAAATGAAAGGGGCCCAAAGGATCCCTTCCGTCTACACGATTTTAGTGGGTCTTTTTTTGTGTAGCGTCCATGTATGGGATTTTTTCCCATAAATTCCTCATTTCTTTATGTGACCACAAGCTTTCTACTTCAATCATTAAGCTCTTATCCTATGTTTGTCCTCTTTGTCATAATTTTTAGCTTAAGTCTCATGAGAGTTGCATCTCTTTGTGGTATCATTATTAACTATAGAGCCAAAATATCAGAAGCAAGGTCTTCGTCGTTTCTTGAGCTTCAATTCTCATAGCAGCTGCATCCCTTACATATTAATACTGAAATTGAAATTCATATATTCGATCCGTGTGCGACTTATATTAAAGCCATTGAATTCTAAAATCTCTTGTCATTTCTCAACTTTTGCATTTACACCCTTGATTCACCAACATTATTTCATATGCAAAAAACATACACCAAAGTACCTACCTCATATCCAATATGACAAATTAACTCATTTATAATCAGTGCAAAAAAGATGAGGGTTTAAAGCTGACCCTTGATGAAAATCTATTATTATTGAAAAATCACTCGTTTTTCCCAAGTAGTTCTCCAACTAATTACCACTCCCTCAATATAACCTCTTGATATAATACTTTTATATAGAAATCAACCAAATTAAAGCTTTAGCTACCTCGTCATAGGTTTTTCTTCTAAATTGACAAAAATCATATGAACATTTTTCTTCTTTTCTTTGTATTTTTTTATTAATTGTCTAAGTGAAAATTGATAGCTTTCGTAATTGACCTTCCTAGCATGAAACCAAATTGATTTTCATATATTTTGGTCTTTTGTTTAAGTTGTTACTCTATTACTCTACAATAATCTCATTGTGTGACTCATAAGTAGAATTTTATGATAATTGATGTAACTTTGTATTTTTCCTAGTTCTTGTAATAATGGATACCTATAACACATAGTCTTTGTTCATACAACACTTTCTTTGTTCTCAATATCTTATTTAAGAGCTTGGTTAACCAATTTCTCCTACGCATTTTTAAGCCTTTATTAGAACGTCGTTTCGGCCGTAGAATTTCCTGTCATCATTTTTGTCAACGTGTTCTTCACTTCTTCACTTCTATCCTAATTCTATGATAGACTTGCCATTATAAATGAAAATCCAAAATTTTGAATGCAATAGTTACATTTTTATAATTTTTTAAAAACGTATGTGAAAAATCCTGCCAATAAAATAATCAAAATACCAATTGAAAATTTTGGGATAGAAATCTCCGTTATAAATAAAAACCTAAAGTTTTTTTGTTGCTCCAGTAAATGCACACCACTTGTTTTTTTTTATTATAAAATAATGACCTAAAGTTTCAATCCAATAGATTTATTTTTATTTCGTAAAGAAACATGCAAGTGAAAAATCCTACTAATAAGATAATAAAAAACATCAATTGAAAAAATTTTCAATAACCCGTATAAATAAATGTCCAAAATTTGGAACTCAATAGTTATAGTTTTATAATTTTTTAAAGAGATGCGAAATTCTCTACTTATGAGAAAATCAAGATATAAATTGAGAATCTTGAAATAGAAATCTCAATTATATTAACCACTAAGAATAAAAGCCCAAAACTTCAAATTCAACAGGTATATTTTCTAACTATTAAAGAAATATGTGAAATTTGTACTAATAGATAATCAGAGTATCAGTTGAGAACTTCAAAATAGAGAATCTCTATTATTGTAACCACAATAAATAAAAACTTATAATCTCAAACTCAATAGTTCCATTCTTCTAATTTTAAAGAAACAAGCGAAATTTCTTACTAACAAAGATAATCAAAATATCAATTAATTATTTTGCAACTGAGATCTCAATTATTGTAACCACAACTGAGATCTCCTCCAGCAAGTGAAGTTTCCTACTAACAAAGATAATCAAAATATCAATTAATTATTTTGTTCAATTATCGTAACCACAATTAGAAAAATCCAATAGTTTAAATTTTATTGTTAATTTTTTTTCTAATTTTTAAATAAATATATGAAAATGACTCCAAATAAAGTAATCTAGATAACAATTGACAATTTTGAAATAGAAATCTCAATTAGCATAACCAATATAAATAGAAACCCATAATCTTAAAATTAATAGCTAGATGATTACAATGCTTAAAACCTTACTAATAAGACCCTTTTTTTTTTAATAAAAGTCTCTATTACCATAACCACTATAAATAAACAAAAAAAAACCTTAACTTTGAAAATATGGGGATTTAACTGGAAAAAATATATTTGGTGACTACCAGACCGAAAATGTAATTTTAAGTGCCCTTGCACCATATCAGTCATTTTGCGGAAACGTATTTTTTTAACATTCTCTACTAGGGTCCCTATTAACCTTCGTTTGCAATGTTAAGGGTTGATTAAGACCCTACGGTACATCCTAACCTTTACAAAACTTCCATTTATTTTGTTTGTATGGTCTCAATTGACATTTATTTGTAATGTTAAGGGTCTCTATCTACACTGCGGTGTACACTTATAAATACACGAATTCATCCCTTATTCCCTGTTCTTGGAAAAAAATGATCATGCTGGACTTGCTTCCCCTTCGTAGGAATGTTCCCACCTAGGGTTGTGAATGGGTCGGTTTCGGTCCGAGTCCAGAGTGGAACCGGAACCGGACCCGGTTCGGAACCAGAAAACTGGTTTCGGAACCGGACTCGATAATATTAATGGGAACTGGAATCAGAACCGGAACCGTATGTGAGGCGGGTCTGGATCCGATTTCGGGTATGGTTCCGGGTCTAGACCCTAATACCTGTATTTTTCCTTTAAAAAAAATAATCATGCTTTTTCGTAATTCAATTGGATCACCTACAAAGCAAATGTAATATTTTTGTCTATCAATAACATGTGATTTGGGGACGGAAGATTAGGTTAGAAACTTAGATAATAAAGTGTTTAGGTTAAAGTATTGAGTCGGGTCCCGGATCCATGGGTCTGAGCCACTGTGGATCCGGAATCGGACCCGTTTAGATAACGGTTCCAAAAAAAGGATCCGGAACCGGAACCATTTACTTATCGGGACCAAAATAAGGACCCAAACCCGGAACCTAACGGGTTGGAACCTTCGGGTAATCGAAGAATCAGGGACCCATTTACAACCCTATTCCCATCTCTTGAAGACCATTAAAGACACATGACGTTGTTTGGTGGAGAACATTAAAGTGCATATGATATTATTTGGGGCAGGCCAATGGAAAGGTGAAGTTTGTACTTTATCCTAAAACATGATTGTTTACTTTTCAGAAACCCTTTTCATAATTTCTAATTCCATGTCATCATGACTCGATGGAGGTCCACTGAGAACCACTGTGAATACGCCTGATAGCTGATGTGGAGTCGCAGTCAACGCTGAGGAAGAAGAAGGAAACAAACAAGAGAGAAAATCAGGCTTCTAAGCCCTAAAATGTATGAACGGGTCGAACGCAGGGTCGCTAGGGACCCTTGACATTAAAAAAAAGGTCGATAGGGACCCTGGTTGAGAATGTTAAAAAAAATTACGTTTTTTGGTAAAATGACAGATTTGGTGCAAGGGCAGTAAAAATTAACCTTTTCGGCATGGTGGTTTTTTAATCTGTTTTTTTTAATCCTCTATAATAAAAACCCAAAATATGAAATTGAATAGTTAGACTTGTCTTCAGCTGGGCATGCAGCAAGTGGCAACGGCTGCTGTCCGAATAAAGTCTACTCAATTCAGCCAACTTGCAGCAATGTTCCCTCACCTCTCCCTCACTGTTGAATGTTGATGCAGCTGTTTCTGCAATCATTAACGACAGTTCTTGGTCTATTCCTCAGAAACTTTCCATGAGTTGCATGCATTTTCTCCTCCAGCAAGATGATTTTGATACGGTGGTCTGGAACAGACAACTCTTTCTCAATGAAAGCTGCCGGAAATATGATTCATTCAAGAGACCTAATGAAGTCTTGGTTCATAACTTAGAATTATTGCTCTCACAAGGTGATCTCTCTCCTTGCTTAGAAGCTGTTTCACATAAAACTGCCAAGTGGGTGCCAACCACAACCTAGCCTAGTTAATGGGTATCCCATGAGCACCATGCTACCCACTTTGCCTTGAGTGATACAGACTTGTCTGTTCTTCTTTAATTGGATTCTGCATAGCTTTCTTTATTTTTTTCTGTTCTGCCCCTAGGCTTAGGGGTGTTCATGGGCCGGGCTAAGGAACATCTATGCCTGGCCCGGCTTCTAAACTATAGGCCCAAGCCTGAATCGGGCCGTAACTAGTTGTCCCAACCTAGCCTGCCTCAACAACATGAAGCCCAAGCCCATCCCGTGTTAGGTTTATAATTTAAAAAGGGGATAATTTACATGGTCTTGAGGGTAGCTTTATTGGTTTGGTTTTGCATTTGTGTGTCAACTTTCTAGAGTTTGAATCTCTACATCACTATTTTCACGAACACCATTATTAGATTCGGGTGGGCCGGGCTTGGGCTCCCTACAACTAAATCCAAGCCCGGTCCATATATTAAACGGGTCTAAATTAAAAAAAATCAAACTCGGCTGTAATACTATAATCGAAGGACCAAGCCTGGCCCAAAGCGGGCTGGGCCTGGTCCATGAGCAACCCTACCTAGTCTGAGCTCTACATTCCCTTTTTTAGGGCTCTTGTAGCCTTTTATTTAATTCAATCTTTGCAATTTAGCTAGCAAAAAAAAGAAAGTTCTATGATGTTTAAAGATATATGTTAAAATTTTGCCTTAAAAATTTGTTGAACTTTCGTGCTCTTAAATCAATATCTGTTATGACCAACTGAGATGATTTTTGCCCCCTAAATTCTAATCCACACCGAATTCCTTTCTCACATTACCTCTCTATCACTGGGAGATGGCTTCAAACGGTGTCAACCCCAACTTGAGAAGTGCTTAACAAACTGTCCTTATGATTTTAAAATCATTGATTCTACCTTTTCTATTAGTAATTGATTTTGGGATAAGTGGTAGCTAATCATTAGAGGTACGTGTCACTTGTACAGTACAAATAACGAATTTTGTAGCTGATTTTAATATTTTTTTTCTCGATAAAGAATTTCTGACTAAAAGTAAAACTTTATTTTTAAAGTCTCCCTAAAAACTAAGTTTCGAGTTACATTTGAACTATATTTTAATGTGATTTATGATTAATATAAAAAATACTTCGAAATGTGATGGGCCTACTAAATGATTCTCATCATTTAAAATAATATTGAAAATGAATTTTATAGATTTGAAAAAACTCTTATTTTTTTTCAAAATTAACGAAGGGCCCACCACAAGTTTTTACTATCATGGGGCCCATCTTTGGGAGCCAAACTGTCCCCACCACACGTGACTGACCTACCCATATAAACCGCAGCTCAGATGATGCTCTTAAAATGCGAGTCTGGTTCGGGTCAAGTCAGTGGATCCAGTCCGGGTCACTTTAGCTCGTCGGATCGGATTTTTCGGAGTCACGATCGGATTCGGGCCCGGGTCCATCATTCGCAAATCGCAAATGAGCGCACCGTGAGAATGTCCGCCACACGTGCACCAAAACCTCAAAAGCGCGGGAAAACTTGCAACAATACCTTTCGCGCCAATCGCATTTTTCATTAATCCATCTCTCTCTCTTCCCCCCAAAACCCTAACCGGTACCAATTAAACTACAAGGAAGAGAGAGCGAGAGAGAGAATCAAATGGATCTGAAAGGATTATCAGAGATATGTGGCGATCTAGGGTTCTTTGAAGAGAAGAATGGTGTTAGATTGGGGTACAAGAAGAGCGAATTCTGCTTAGGTTAGGGTTTCAATCTCTTCCCATTTCATCATTTCCTTTCAATAGTCTCTCATCATTTCCTAAAAAGTTTCTTTCTTGCTTTCTTCTTAAAGACAATTTGAAGGATTTGCAGAGATTTCTCCGCCGGGACGATCCGCAGACGCGAGATGTCTTCAAGGAGCTCTGCAAATGGAAAACGGTCTCTGAAGATCTGGTCCCCATCATCGAACATTGCCAGAACGACCGGAATCTTGTGATAAATGCAGGTAATTGATTTTTATGTTTAATATTGAGCGCGCCATCGTTGTGATTTTTAGGGTTTGTTGTCATGATTGTGCTTTTAAAGAAAAAAAATGGAATCTTTCTTCTTTTTCTTCTTTTTTGGTTGAGCATTTCCATGCCTTGATGCTTGATTGCTTCATTTAGTGCTATGCATTTTTTTTGGAGCTGTGGAAATTGGAACAGTTTTGAATAGTTTTTAGCATGGGTGGTTGGAGATGGTAAAAAATCACACCCCCATTGGTTAATCACAGTCATGGATTTAAAGGCTTGGGAGTTTAAATGTTCAAAAGTCACACTGATTAGATGGAAGGGTTTTATTTCTAGGGCTTGGATTTACCTCAATGAGGGGAAATGGAAAGGTCTCAGTGTAGATAGAGATGGTAAAAGATCAGCTATATCATATTATTACAAAAGAGTTTTCTTTGGCTTTTTAGTTTTAGTTTTATATGATTTTGTGTTGTTTGTATGCAGTGAAGATCCTGGTGTTCCTTACAATGCCTATTGACCCTGTGTCGGACAACATTCCACAGCAGATAGAGTATCTCTGGAGCTTGAAGGCAGCAGTTACTCGCAATGTCACAATTGCTGTAATTGTCTCCCTTCTAGAAGACCCATTGGAACATTTGGAACGGTATGCCATATTTTCCTGTTGTAGTGCTATCATGATATCATCCCCCTCTATAATGCCTTCTTCTGTTGTCAATGTTTAGTGATCTCAGGGTAATACTAGTTGTCAACAGATCATTTGCAAATGGTCACTGGGACTTTAGATCTGTGTCTCTAATCACCTTTGAAAATTTGAGAATTGACCATGGACAACCCATATTTGAAGAATGGGAAAGTAGATCAGTTAACACTGAGGGTCTGTTTGTTTGCATCAGAATGGATTATGCGCTTTCAAGCGCGACCCCTCCATGCTGTGGTTAACAGCTTTGCCCATGTCCAATTTACACTCCTTCATCCTCAGACTGTGCGTTTCAGTAAAATTATTAGCAGAATTCCGGGCCTCCATTGCTGATTGTTGCTAATATAGATCTTTTGTATCACTCTATTAGTGAGAGACTTTAGATATTATTTAGTTGTTTTGAAATATTCACTTGCTTAGTTTTGTTTTGTAATTGAAGGGGATTCTATTATCATCTTGATACTAGACTTCCATTCCTGTATATTTTTTTCTTGAGAAATTGAAGAACTTACTTACTCTTCAAAAAAAAAAAAAATGAATTCATAGAATTTCCTGCCAGGCCAGGCCAGGCCAGACTAATGGGCCGTCCCCAAAGGTCTATACCCGAAGGCCCAAGTTCAACAAGGCCAAGTAAAGAAGTAAAAAAATAAAATAAAAACCACTACGTGTCTCCAACGACACGTTCCCTATTAGCAATTTTCTAATTTTCTAGAAATTTCTTAGAATTTCCTGATTTTTAGTAATTGCTAAGATTTAGAACTAAATTAGGAGTCTCTATTTTTTTGAGATTTTTTTTCCAAGATTAAGGCATAGACTAGCCTATAAAAAGAGATGTAATCCTCTTAGTCGAGCATTGCAAGTTGAATAGAATTCTGAGTTTTCTCTCTCTTGAGATTTCTTCTGTCTTTGGTGTGAGGCCTAGACAATCTAGCCTAAGCCTTTGGCTTATAGCCCTTGGCCATTCTTCCATACTTGCACTGCTTCACAAAAGTACCTTTTTATATTTGGAATTGCATGGATTTTTTTTAGGGGTAATAATTTAGACAATTGAGATGGATCTCCTCCGTCGTGGTCGCGCTTTCCTTAAACACAATAATGCCCCCCTATGATGCCCAAATACGGATATGGATAAATACATAGATACAGGGATCAGACTCCTCACTTTTGAAAATCTAGGACACGGATACGGATACGGGTGTCCTAATTTTTCCTTTAGATCACTTTTTAGTGAATGAAATTATCATTGCTTTCATCCCTTTCTAGCATTTTTTTTTTTTTATGGTGAGAAGTAAAAATATTAAAAGAACTATATGAAATAAAGGACTTCATAAGTATGATATGTTAAACTTGTTCCCGAAAAATATCAGTGCAGTATTAGGTACCAATACAAGTGTCGTATCGGTCCAATATGGATACATTGGGCTTATACAAGTATCCAGGTATCATAGATGCCCTCACATAGCGCTATATACAGTGGTGGACCTAGAATTTTAGTTTTCCTGGGGCGGTGGGCAATGTTCAATTAAAAAATTCATTACATAGATCGAACCCATTGGGCAGTTCCAATAGGCAGACCGCCAGACCGTATTGGCCTTTTTAGACTTCATTTCGAGTCAAAGTGGTTTAAACCTAACCTACATCAGCCAAACCAAGTCTAACTAATGTGAATCACTGCAAACTCAGAATCGACAACAAGATCCCTATTCTCTATTAGACCCATATCTCAATTCCCTCCATCTTTGCAAATGCAAGATCCCCCCTAAGAACTTTGCAAATCCAGATGTGGAACAAACAACTCAAAACCAAGAAAAATTTGCAAATGCAAATCCCACGTTCGAAATCAAAATTTCTACAAAACCCATATCCCTATTTTAGCGATTAAAGAAACTTTTACCCAAATTGATGGTGTAGCCCGGAGGCCACGGTGAAGATCTACACCTCCGACGGTGAGATCGAGCCCTAAGACTCAAAACCCTAAGAACACTAAGGGGAAAATACCCAAAGGTAACTCACGAGACTTCTCAAATTTATTAGAATATAGCATACCTTACAATCAAGCATCCCTCTCTATTTATAATAGAGGAATGGTCTAAATAAAGAAACTACCATTATTCAGTGATTCCTAAAATCACTCCCTAAAATCTCTAAGTAAATCAAATCACTAAAATCTCTCTTATCAGATATTACATCAAATTACTAAACTATTTAAAGAAAGCAATTCATCCTTGGTGGGGTCCACTAAGGGGCCCTCTTCTTCTTGGATCTCACTGCATCAACTCTCCCCCTATTGGAAAAACTCGACTCCGGCGAGTTGAAAGGTTGATAACACAGGAGAGAATTCGACCACAAGTTCAGAAAATGTCCACCTGGGTCGAAAATCAAACGCACAAACTTCCGTCTTTTGATCGGGAGCAAAAACTGATCAAAATCACTCAGAACAATGTGTTTATCTCAGAAATTCAAGGATTCCGTAGAAAGCATGTGGAAAAGGAAATCAAAAGCACAAGCATGAAATCGAAGGTACAAGCATCTGTTGATTAAAGTGATAAAGAAGTGCTCCAAGCAGATACTGAAGGGCTTGGAGTATCATCAAACTCATGATCCATTTGTCTTCTTTCTTCTGAAACAAGCAAAATTGAATCTGGCTTGCTTTCCCTTCTTTATCTGTGTGTTAGGAACTTGCGCTGATCGTTGTTAAATTCGAAGGGCTCGTGTTTATTCTGATCCGCTGGTGAAGCAAACATCCTTCCTTTCCTATGATCCATAGCTCTGATCTTGCATGTAGGTTGCAGTGCATCAACATCTCTGTAAGAGCAGCTGCCTTCTAAGAAACCAAATTCAAATGGGATCAAATCCCTTTTCCCATTCTAGACCACGACAATTCTTTTTTGGACCGAACAGATTGAAGGAATGGCCTTGTTCTTCATAGTTTCTTTGCAGGAAGAAGGTACCTTCGTTGAATGCATGAACAAGGGCAAACAAACAAAGATCGTTGAATTCATGAACAAGGGCAAACAAACGAAGAGACACCTTTGTCTAGAAAAATTAAGGAAAAGAAAATGAAAAGTTAATCTAAACCTAAGCTCCGATACCAAATTAAAATTTTAAGGACTACATCTTGACAGACTTCTTAGTTATTTCATTATTAACAGCCAATGATTATTTATATAGTACAACCAAGGATATTAACTCGCACCAGGAAAGCTAATCACATCCCAAACTAAATGTTTGGTGCAGGTAATCAAACTCATTGAGAAATTGCAAAGAGATTTCTTGTGGAACGGTAATGACAAGAAGTTCCACTTGATAAAATGGTCCATTGTCTGTAATCTGTATGTCGAAAGAGGATGGGAGATTGGGAATTAGAGCTGTGAAGGAGACGAATATGGATCTTCTTGGCAAATGATTATGGAGGATTGGGGATGGATTAGAAGCGCTAAGGAAATTGATAATCTCAAAATATGACATTTCCAGGGATGGACGGCAAGTTAGAGATCCTTTGCCACGATACTCAAGCATATGGAAAGATATTCTGGCATCGAAGGAGATGTTTAAACAGATAAGATATCGTGTTGGTAAGGGTGACAAAATTTTCTTTTAGACAGATCTGTGGGTGGGGAAGACTCCCTTAGCAACTTCCTTTCCAAACCTATTCAACTGTGCTACTAACCAAAGTGCCAAAGTTATCAATTACATGGAGAGGATTGACGATCGGGTAGTTTTTTTTTTTTGGGGGGGGGCATTTTTAGAAGAAATCTGAATGAGGTGGTGGAGGCTCAATTTAGAGAGATGACGAGGCTTATTGGCAACGTTTTCATTCCTAAAAATGGGACAAATAGAAGAGTATATATAGCTTCTATAAATGGTATGTTTCAGTTGCTTCTCTATTCTTATCCATGACTAGAGAGGCAATGGTTTCACATCCATAGATGGCCACACCATGGAGGATTAAAGCCCCACCTAAGGTCATTGCATTTGGGCTGTCAACGCTACTTTGTGGAATTCTAATGGTGGATAATCCAAGGCAAAGGAGAGTGCTGGTAGTTAATGCACGCCCGATGTGTCTATCGGATGAGGAATTCATCGATCACCTATTGCTCAATTGTAAAACAGCACAGTACATTTGGAAGGTAACTTTGGGGTGGTTTCATTATTGCGGGCCTCTTTCTCATTCCCTATCATCTCTGTTTGAGTATTGGAGAAAGTGAGTGGGATAAAAAAGAGGAAAGGTGATGTGAAACCTCTCTTTCATGGCGGTTCTGTGGTCTATTTGGAAATAAAGAAATGAGAGATGCAAATAGGGGAGAACGTTAAACAACTGGTGGCCATTTGGGCCTCCTCATTACCACTCTTTAGGGCCCGTCCCATTTGATAAATTCACTTTACTAGTGAGGTGAGGTGAAGGATCACTTGAGGAGTCATTAAAAGAAAAGGGGTCAAATAAAAAACAGTACCATATTTTTTAAAAAAATACCAAAAAAGTCAAAGAGCTACTTTTCCATGCCACTAAATGACAGAAAAAATCATTAAAAAGTAAAAAAGCTAAATTCTCATTTCACTAAATGACAAAAATCCATCACCTTTTGATTTGACCGCTCTTCTTTTCTTGTATCTTAAATTGACCTTTCACCTCACTTCACTTTACTAGTAAAGTTGCCAAACACGCCCTAAAGGGCATTTTAGCGAACTCCATCATACACAATTGGAAGGAAGTGTCATTCTCACACCCAAGGATCAAAATAGCTATTGCAGCGGGTGTAGTGGGTAGTGGCCAAAACGTTATGTAGCGGCTCGTACACAGTGGTTGCTGTGATACATGAATTCTCTAAGTGGTCAAAAGAATTCAAATATTGTGTAGCAACCAATCTTTTATTTTTTTAGTGATTTAGAACCATATAAGGACAGAGACTACTTTATAAAATGCTATTGAGCAGAACAAATAGAAAAAAATACTATTTTAAATTAAAATTGTTTGGTTATGCTAGGTTTTAGACTGTAGTGCAGCTATATTCAAAAGAGTGTAGCAGCCTCAACTGCTATGGTTGATAATGCGGCTACTACGCTACGTAGCGGATGCTATTTTGAACCATGCTCACTCCCACATAAATCCTCCATAGTTTATAGGTGTACCCAAGGATGAAAATATCGGCCGCTACGCTACGATAAATGTATTTTATCGGCGCTCTCAACCGTGGCGGCCCGTAGCGGCCGCCACAAACCCGTAGTGACCGATATGAACCGCTACATATATGTATCGGCCGCTACACCCCTGCATTGGAAAAATAAAATTCATTCGTTGGCTGGGTGTTAGTAGAACACCAATGGAAAGAAAATAAAAGAAAGAGAGGAAGTCCAAATAGAAAGAAAAAAGAGAAAAAGAAAAATAGAAAAAAGAAAAGGGCATACCTATAGCAGCTGATCCACCACGGTTATCTACTAGTCTCAGCATCACCACCATCCGTAGAGGTGGCAAAATAAGACCCGACCCGACCAGCGTATTACCCGCTTAACCCGACCTGTTTAATAGGTGGGTTGGTCACGGGTCAAGTATTCATGACCCGCCATTAAGCGGGTCGGGTTAGGGTTGACCCGCTTGACCCGCATAACCTGCTTATTTAAGCTAAAATTGGATTTGATTGTTTTAATGCATAGGCTAAAAAAGAATAAATGGACCTTAACCAATTCAACCCCGCGATTTTTATTAATGGAAAGCAAGGCAATGCGCATCAAATGATTGTTGAAATGAGATTAGACCAAATTTGAGCTTAAAAGTCAGTTTTGGTCAAGCAGGAAACCATAGTTGAGTTGATTTATTTACTAGATGTATGTGGGTTATGCGGGTTAAGCGAGTCGGGTCGGGTTGACCCGTGGTGGGTGCGGGTTAGGGGTTTCCGACCTGTTTAATAAACGGGTCAGATGCGGGTTAGACTTGTAATTAAACGGGTTCGACCCATTTAGCACAACCCGACCCGATTGCCACCTCTAACCATCCGGCGGCAGCACCACCACCACCGTCCGGCAACAGCAGCACCTCCGTCTGGCAGCAGGCAGACGCAACCTTCTTCTCTCTTCGTTTTTTTTTTTTTTTCTTTCCTCCTCCTCCCTTCCTTTCCTTCTCTCTGCCTTTCTCAATGCCTTGCCGATCCTTGCAGCGAAATGTGAAATAGGGTTTGGAAAGCCCTTCTGGTTTTTCGATCTTTTATTTGAAGAATGAAATAGGGTTTGGAAAGGCCCCTTTGGATTTCTTGATCTTTTATTTGAAGAATGAAATAGGGTTTGGAAAGGCCCCTTTGGTTTTCTTGGTCTATTACATGTTTCTATGGGCCTACCTACTAATGAACACACTCAGCATTAACGAGATTAGCAAAATATTTTGCATTACTAATCCTATTCATTAATCACTTCAATAAAAAAAAGGTCTTAATTAAATTTCAATTTAGTTGAAAGTAGGACTTAATTAAATTTCACACTAATTAAAAACAGGCCTTAGTTAAATTTCACTCTAATTGAACATAGGTGTTAAATAAGTGTCACTCTAGCTGAAATCAGGCCTTAATTAAATTTTAGTTTAATTGAAAATAGACCTGGCCAAATAACACTCTAATTGAAAATTGGTATAGCCAAATTTGACTCTAATAGATATGGGCCCTGACCAAATCTCACTCGAATAAATATGGGCCTGACCAAATCTTATCTAATAGGAAATAGGGCCCTGGCCTAATTTTACTATAACACGAAATGAGCCATAGCCAATTTTCACTCTAGTAGTAAAAATAACCCTTACAAATATGTTGTGCAATTTTGCTAAAATTGCTTATTTGTGCAGTGTTTCATTATAATCATTTTGTCACTTGTGAATATATGTAGAGAGATAGATCACTTTTGAACCTTGAGGCTTGAAGTATTGATTGTTCAATAGTCACTAATGACCTAACTCTTAAGTCATGCCTTTATTTCTTTTTTTTTTTTATTTTTTTATGAGCTTTTCATTACTTTCTAAGTTAGCATGACTAAGAAATATGAATACATGTGAAAAAACTAATCATTACTATCATTTTCTATTTATATAGCGATACAGGACCTCATATATTGAGGGACCGCTACACCCCCTTTTCTTACTTACTTTTGCAAAATAACCACGTTTTTTTTTTTTCATTTTACAATTTTCTGGAATTTTTTCATATTTTTTGGGCGATTTTTTCAAATCACACCGCTACACCGCTACGTAGCCCCGCTACGAAGCAACGTAGCGGCCGCTACGCCCGCCACCACCGCTATTTTCATCCTTGGGTGTACCCCTCCACCAAGTGGTGTATTGAAACGGAATTGATGAAAGTGCTCGAGGCTATCCGGGAATTGTGGGTGTAGGGGGTGTTATCCGCAACGATCAAGGTATCACCTTGTTATCATACTCTGGTCCGGCTGGTCTGTGCTCAATTAACAAGTTGAAATATTATCTCTGAACATCGAGCTTAGAGAGGCTTTGAGATTAAATCCTCAGCTACTGATGATTTAAGGGTAAAGTGGGCGTCTCAACCATCAACTACCCTAGGACCTTGTAGATATCATAGAAGAGGTGGTAGAGAACTCTAAGAATGTGAACATTTGATTCCATCTAATCAAGCATTGTACCAACTCGGAAGTAGATTGCCTAGCGAAAGAGGGAGTATTCAGACCTTCTTTGCTTATTGTTACTGATTGTTAATATGTTATTTATTCTTCAGGTTGATGCCTGATTTTTTGGGGGTTGTCGACACTTTCTCTTTGGGGATGATTGGTTTGCCTCTGTTTTTTGGGGGCTTTTTTTTGTTTTTAATATAGTTTTCTTATACTGTAAAGTTTTGGTGAATGAATACAATCATCTTTTCAAAAGAAAAAAAAAAAAACAAAACGTAAAATGCTTAATAATAGAAAACCTAATTAGATCATAACACTAGCTTACTACAGATAAAATTTAATTTAGTTCTAAATTAAGGCAAACTTATTTTTATAATTAACTCAAACTTATAAATAAACCCCAGTTGTCTCCAAACAATTTTGATCTCCTTGTTGCCTTATGCAAACTGACATGTTCTTGTCTCCCAAGATATTCAGTTTAAACTTTCATTTCCCTACATATCGTGCTTTTATGTCTCATATATCTTTTGATGTTATATCCTTAAAGTACAATTCAGATGGATCAATCCACATGTAAAGTGCCCGATTTGTAGCTAAAGTCTTACTCAAGTCTATGCAATTTATTATCTTGAAACATTCTTTCATATGGTAAGTTGATTTTTGTCAGAATAATACTTTCAGTCTTTCAATAATTGTAAACTATTCTTGGGCCTTGAATCATAGGTGTGAATACTGCATTTCAATAGTTCTCTTTGGATGCTTTTTTACCCAAATCCTTTCTAAACCTTCTCCACTTATATTTAACCTTTCATTGGTTTTTTTTTTTTTTTCAGCAATTACCTTTTATTTTTAGATTTTGCCACCAGGTTCCTTATGCGCATGACTCTTCCCTTAGACTTCCCCATAACCTTTTTGGCAACCTATTTAATATAAGTCACCATATTATCCCACACTTTATTAGAATTTTTATCCCAGTTCCACTCACCTTACTCCAAGTCTCTTCTTTTTATTTTCAAATGTTAATTTTCTCCTTTTACATTCTGTCATCATATATTTGAACAGTTCCTTTTCAATTTGTGGTACTTCTCTTAACAACAATATATGGAATAATGCTATGTTCTAATACACTCCTGATATAACTCTTCACAGGTTAATCATTTTCTTTGCTTAAGTTAGAAATATTTTCTACATCATTATCATGTTAACATTTTCAATCTAGACTTTTATCATCATAATCATCATGTTAAAGTCTTCAATCTAGACTGTCTTTTTTGTTATTTTTTAATTTATATATGTTATTCTGACAATGATTTCACATTCAATGTGGAGTAGTGATTCATTCACAGAGGATGACTGGAAGCTGGTCCAGCTGGTGCTTACTCTATTTCGGAATATTCTAGCCATCCAAGAAATAACATTGCAGCAGAAGGCATCTGGATCTGCTACTCAGTTTTTGTGCTTGAGAGACAGATTTCTGGAACTCTTGTTCCAGGAAAATGTTATGGACTTGATCTTAGTTCTCACACAGAATGTAGCTGGTTCTTGTGGGCATCTCCGTCAAGATAATATCCTTTTATTGGACACCTTCCACTACATATTTTTTGGTCAAGATCCAGAGTTGATTGCCAAAGCAGATCAGAAGGACCCAAAGGTCTTTTTTTTTTTCTTTTCTCTTTTCCACGTGTTTCTAGGCCTGTCACTGCAGCTCAGATGGTTAGGACCTGGCTTTATGTGTGTGACAGAGTGCATGAGTTTGGCGGGGGGCGGGTGGGACAAAAAATAACCAACAATCTATGGCCTTGGAACCAAGATCGTAAGAGGGGAATTGCTATAGGAAATGACTTGTTTTGAACTGTTACTTCTGCCCCACTTATTAATAGTTCCAACCATCACGTTCACTAAATAATTATTTTCAATAGTTGAATTGGTACCTTGGTTGGAGACTCTTGCAGTTTGGTGTCTTTTGTCTAAATATTGTGTCTGGAAAAGGTGTGGTCTTTGTTCCTAGTTAGTTTCATCCGTCCGGAATGTTGTTTTTACAAATGTAGTCAGAGTGTCGGCATGCATACTTAATATAAATTGAATTCTGATATGCAGGTAGATGGTGACATAAAAACATCTTTGAATTCTCTCAGGTCTATTATGGAAGAGGAAGAAGAAAGAAGAAGGCTTAGTAAGCTGCAGAACTTAAATCGCCATTCACAATTCAGTGGGACATTCACTCGGCTTGCTGTGGTAGGTGCTAATCATTTTGTGGATAAAACTGTTAAAGTGTCCTGTCTGAGGTTTACAATATTTTTTTTAAATTCCTCATTTTTTAAATCCCCAACAGGATGGTTCTAAAACATTATTCAAGGGCAGCCCAGCTACTGCTGCTGGTGATGGCTTGCTCAGAGCTCAAAAGGTTCAACGAGGTCCATTGAAAAGGATTGCATGGGATCATGGAAATTTGTCTTTGCCAAAGGGAAATGTTTTGGAACTCCTACATGATTTTGTGAACCAGTTTCTATCAGGGGGTTATAATGGTGAGTTTCTGCAATCTAGGGTGCATCAATTAACTACTAGTTTAATGTTTTCCTTTTTACTCATTTATTGCTAGCACATATTCTATTAGTTTAATCCTAGTCGTTTCAGTTCTAATGCAGTCAATACGTGTGGATATCAAAAAAGAGCATCATGGAATTCAGAACAGTGATGTTATTAATTTTTTCCAGCTTGCACATTTTGCAACTGCATTTCAATGCCACAAGTTCTCAAGTTTGAAGGTGAAGTGAATTTTGAATATTTGAAGTGCTTTTTGGACTGCGGCTTATGCCTAGCCTTATAAATTCTTGTGGAACATAAATAACCTTACAGTTGGTTGGATTTATAGTGAGAAAATCAAAATGAATTTCTTGTCTGTTGTAATTATGGTTTTCAATTTGTTTAGTTGACAACCATGCATTAGCATGCAGCCAAAGTTCTTAATAGTTTCAATAATATCATTCTACATGATTATACACAATTGAAACTTCAATTTATGAATCACATGCCGAGTCTTAAATTGTGACTGTCCTTGCATTTCAAGCTAATGACAGCCCCAAACTTTTTTGTCTCACAGCTGGACAGCTTTTCCTTATTTCTATTTCAGTCATATGCTCATATCATCATGTTTCTTCTCTTGTGGTGATGGCTTCTGTAAGATGAATTGCTTCAAAATAACTAGCCATTGGTTCTATTGCTTTATATGTCATCAAGAATACAATATGTACCATCATGGTATCTATGTTGTTACATGTGACTATATAATTGCTGCAAATAATTCTGTTAATATAACCTTTTGTGATCCGGCATCCTCTTTCCCACTGTAAGAGGATGCAGTTGCTTGCATGATCTGTTATGAGACTCGCACAATGCCCACATGGTTTGTTAATTGTGTTCTTTTATTTCATTGAATATATTGCAATGTTTACATAAACACTCTTGCTCTAGGTGAGCTGTACAAGGAGCATGCATGAATAGGCTCACTGCTTGTATGGGAAAGATCAAGTCCCACAATACATAAGATTAGTTTTCCAACTATTTTCTGGAATACTCTAGGATCACCTAGAAGATCACCCTTGTTCTTCTTCAGCTTGAAATTAACTTCAAGTGGGGTATCTGCTGGTTTAACATCAAGATTCCTGGCAGAGAAGGAGAGCTAATGCATACTTCTGTTGTGACAAAAACTAGATGTGGCCTTGATAGTCCAATGGCAAGGAATTATTTCAACTGCCTAGACCTTTGATATCAAACTCATTTTCCAAATTCTTAACAGTTCTTTGATTGCTGCACAATCTTCTCCTGTAACTATACTGTCATAATTATACACCCAAAGTCGTTATTTTATGAGTTTTTTTTGCCAAATGCAGATTGGTCCAAGCAGATAAACCCAATCTGAAGTAAAGCTAAACTGAACTTTTCAAGCTCATCGATGGCTGGTGTATCGTCTCTTTCTTCACCAAAACTGTCTTGACCGTTATTTAAAGGACCTGACGACCAGAAATCATATATAGATATAAAGTATTTTATTCAATATTTGATAATTTGATGAATTAAATAACAAGTAAAATAATATAGAAAATTCGGACAACATAATTATGGGTTAATTAGGCATGATGATTAATTAATGATTGAATTGATTATCAAATTAATTGAATTCGGCTAGTTGGAAATTAATCAAAATTAATTAAAAGAAATAATTAAATTTGTTGGGACCCACTAGTGCTGGGTGGCCAACACTATAGGATACTAAGGCCAATTTAGTTATCCCATTAGCAATAGATATCTTCTAGCATTGCATTTGAAGAGACCCAGTTGGTGAAGGACATTGGACTAAGAAGATATGGTAGGAAAGATGGAGGAACTAGAATTTTTTATTAAAGTAGAAACCAACTGCCCATTAACCAAACAGAGAAGGATTCTAGAGTCCCAATTCAGATAAAACTTAGGAAATAGACTTTACAAGCAAGTAGGACTCCTACCATTAAAAAAAAAGAAGCAAGTAGGACTCCTAATTAGAAACAAAAGAGGGGGCCCAAATTATAAAAATGGCTTGTGCGCCCAACCCATACTGTCCCGAAATCTGGATTTCCAATGAAGTCTATCTTTCGAGTCGCGAGCAATAAAATATGAAGTCTGCAATTATGCGATTAGGTCATATTCTAAATATTTGCATTGGAAAATTTTCAAGTATCAAGCCTCATCAAATCATGGGCCCAAATTATAAAAAGGGCTTGTGCGCCCAACCCATACTGTCCTGAAATCCGGATTTCCAATGAAGTTTATCTTTCAAGTAGCGAGCAATAAAATATGAAGTCCGCAATTATGCGATTAGGTCATATTCTAAACATTTGCAGTGGAAAGTTTTCAAGTATCAAGTCTCATCAAATCATAAGACATCATAACAGAGCATATGCATAAGGTTCTAGTCTTAATTTAAAATATTAAAGTCAAACAAGCTATTTAAAGTTCAACCTAATCAAACTTGTCCAAATGCGAGGGCCCTACTACAGTGCTATATTAAATAAAAAAAAGGTAGTAAAAACTCTCTCGCGCTAGAATACGATGTCGCTAGACTAAATCATCCGTGCTTTTTTGATAACCTTGTGATTCCCCAATCCCCATCAACCGCATTAACATCTCAAACTTCCAATTCTATTTTTTCACCTACGAGCACCAATTGTAGTATGTCAAATTACGAATAACCTTAGCAAGTAAGCATTTCCCAAACACTAACCGTTCAAGTTGAAAGTAGAATTAAAGACATGAGTAGATTATAGAGTTCGAAGATAAAGCTAGCAAAGGAGGATTATTCAAGATTGTTGGTACATTAATAAGAAGCATCGAGACAAGTTCCTATAAAAAAAAAAAAATAATGACAACTTCATAAGCAAGGTTTAGTGGTAAACATAAGCTAAATCAGCAACACGTCACTATCAGAGACTGCATCACATCGTGGCAGGAGCAATATAAAATAAGAAAACTGGTACCTCAAGATTCCTTATAGGAATTTAGTTTATGACCATCAAGAGAAGCTTTGGTATGGTATCCAAGCGACATTTGGTTCACTTCCATCAAGACTAAACTGCATTTAGTTATTTTTCCTCAAGAATCCTAACACAGGAGCTTCCCATCCGTGCTGGATTCAAAACAGTTGAGTGGTGCCAACTCGATATTCCAAGGGAAAGGTTTCATCTAGTCCTCATCCTAGACAAGATAGAATCAATAAAGGAAACCATGCGTCATCCCAAGTTAGATCTATCAAGTTTTATTTTCTAGTTTGAGCAGCCCATTTTTAAGCCCTATAAGCATCATCATTCTTTCTACACTTAGACAAGACAAGAGGGTATGTAATTTGGTCTAGGGTGACTTCAACACAATTATAAATTAGATAGTGATATCAGGTTCCTATCTTAGTTTCAGATCTTGTGAATTTGGCCGTTTATAACTTAAAGTCAAGTGGGCAGTGATTAAATCGTAATTTTATAGATTTGACAGATATTATTGGTAACCTTGCGACACATCTAACTTTTGCGTTAGATGTCCAAATTCAATGATCAATATATGGATCTCGTACTACTCGATGAGACGAAGTCATAGGATCAAAGATCTTCGAATTCTGATATCACCAGAAAGTTGCTACCTTTTTCTAGAAATTATGGTTTTACCCCTTAATAATTTCCATCTATCCCATCTAGTCCCTAATTGCATTAGGAATGACAATCCTACCAAAAAATAGCGAATCTAAGTCCATTCTAGGTTTTTAGTTCGAGTTTCATGAAATAGTAAAATACAGAAGTAACTACTTCTAGACATGAAGGATACATGCACATAAGTCATGTAGACAAAAGAACACTTAATTGTGCATCTACGTCAAGATTAATTGCGATTCAAGAAACAATTACAAGCATCAATCCTAGGTCTTTGGATCACCTTCCATATGCATGTCCTTATGCCACGTTAACACTATGATCTGGTAGGATCCTAGACACCCTTAGTTTGTCCCAAATTTAATTTGAAAAAAATACAAGGTCATCAAATCCGATGGCACTTCCGATGGTATTTTGGTGTCTAACAATTCTATAGCATCATACCCTTAGTTTAGCATAATTGCTATACATGCTTCCTACGGATCTGTTGGTGAAGGTCAAGCCGAAACCTCACTTACACAAGTACTAGAATCTAGATTTTTGTCCAAATCCATAATTTGTTCAAGTCCTAATGGTCCACCATATGAAGATATCATAAAAGTCAACTATCAACAATGCCCTAGGGTCAAAGGCTAGGGACTCATTCTCCTAGGTTTGGCCAGCTTGGGTCCTACCCATGGTGTCCTTGGCCAAACTTCCTTTGCCTTCCTCTATCATATTTTGGGTAATTAAAGTAATCCCCATCATGGATAATTGATTCCCATCTTGCTACACATTCCTTTCACACATAACAAGACAAAACATACTTATGTAGTCACCATAAAACAGTATTTAACCTGAAACTGTAATCTGATATAATTCACGAAGGACAAGGAATCCACCTAGACAACTGAATTCACAAACTTTAGTTAAACATCTGATGAACAATTAAGCATATAATCGAAGCCCTAAGTCGATTCCTCGATTCCTTGCATTTCCCCCCAAATTCCAGGTCTTCGAGGGTTTCAAATTGAAAAACCCTAATTTGGGAGAGAGAGGTTGGTCGTGTGTAGTGAGGGAACTAGTAGAGAGAATATCTTCTAAAAAGGGAAACTTACAGAGAGAAAGAGGAAGAGAGAGAATGCTGAAAGAGGAGAGAGAAAGCCGAGAGCTTGCTTTGGGATTTGCGTGCACAAGAGAAAGTGATGACGGCCGATTTTATTGCTAGCTAAATTGTTCATGAGGGCCTTTGACTGAGCACAACGGGTCCTAACCCATGTGTGACAGTTCAGGTCTAAATAGGAACCAAAATAGCCACAAAATATGCATTGAACCTACTGTCAGGGGCTATTTTGAGTTAACAGAAATTGCAGGGTGGATTCTGTAATATTTGAGATTCAATTCAGAGGTAGTTGGTGTGTTGGATTTCCTTATCTAGAGAATCCTCTAGAAGCTTTAACTTTCCTCTTCAATTAGCTGCCAATTAGTGTCAATAAAGATCTTAGATCATGGAAATAATCATTCACTCAGTAGGATAATTGATTTGATTGCAATGGTCATGAAAATAATTATGTAATGAGTAGGATAATTGATTGGATTGCAATCCCATAGAAGGAAACCAGTTTACTATAAATTGTAACAGTCTACTGTAGCATGGTAGACAAGCGACAGCAATTGCAATGAATAAAGAGAATTGGGTTCTCTTGATTTTCTTCAATATTTCAGTCTTCTCCATTTTGCTTAAGTGAATTTCTGTGTATTGCTTGTTTCTTAGCATCATTGTGGTGAATCTATCCCTACTCTCTTGCTGAAAATTAGGCCCCACTTAAAATGGTTGCTACATGATGCTAGTATAGTGACGACATAGCTGTTGTCTTGGGAAGCAACAGTTGTGGTTGCACAACCCTCTTTAAATATTGCTTTGGGTTTCCTAGTTGAGTTGTAATGAAACTCTAGCATCTTGGCACCTTTTTCTATTCCTAGTTGCATCTTAGCCATTAATTTGGGTCTCCTCGTCCTACTTTGAGTCCTCGACCTATTCTGGCATGATAACCTATTGCTGTAACCCTATGGTCCCTACTATAGATGGTGCACCCTCTACCCACTGTGGGTACCTCTCAAGTCTCAACTGACCATCCCATCCTCTTTAGGGTTGAATGCCCAACTTAGATGGGTCCCAATTGGGTTCCATCAATTCTAATATAATTAGTTAACTGACCCTCATTAATTCTTTAATTTCCCTAATTAGTTAATTAATTAATCAATTTCTGCCCAATTGCACCCAAATCATATCTGCGCCCAAATTGTCAAATGTGGGTCGATTTCCTCTAACTTTTATAATTTTATTATTTAATATTCCAATCAATTTAATTCAAATTAAATATTTCTAATTTAGGGATTGGTTTCTTACACACCTCATATGCCTCTCTCTCTCTCTCTCTCTCTCTCTCTCTCTCTCTCTCTCTCTCTCTCTCTCTCTCTCTCTCTCTCTCTCTCTCTCTCTCTCTCTCTCTCTCTCTCTCTCTCTCTCTCTCTCTCTCTCTCTACACGCCTAAGCTATCTCTCTCTTTCTTCCTCAAGCATCTACATAAACTAGAAACCCTAGCTACTTGGAGAATTCGGGGAAATAAGAAAGAAAAGAAGAAAATAACCTAGGACTTCAATCAATTAACGCAAAACAACCAACAACAAAGAGATCCGTCAAATTTGATGTACCATAGGCAATTAAACAAACCCGATAAAATTAAGCATGTATGATTCTTCCTTGATTCTAATTCGATTCAATTCTAGAAAACCGTAATTTGAGTCTAAGCATGAGCCTAATCTAGTGTGCGCCTGTGAAAGACCATGAAAACCCTAGATCCCAAGGGATATGACCCCAAAACATCGAAACAAATGAAGAATGGGGATATTCCCCTTGGCCGTGAGCCAGATGTGGAGAATCCACATTGGTAGACTGTGGTTTGGCCACATATTTGGGTTGTGGGACCCATATACCTCAGGGTGTGGATGATTTTTTTTTTTTTGGCAACATGTATGCAATTGGGAGTTCACATGTTTTTGATGTTAGATTGTGTTTCCGTGATCTTCATTGTCAATTACTTTGGGCTTCAAGTTAGATTTAGCAATTGGTATTGGTTTTAGGTTGAATTCATCTCATATACATGGTGTAAGTTGGGGGTTTTGTGGATACATGCTTTAGGGTTAGGGTCCATGTGATTTAATAAAAAAAAATCACGAACGATGATGAGGAAGGGTTACTAAAACCCAAATTTGCAAATAATGATTTGGCTGTGAGATCCCATTGGGAATTCCCATTGGCCAATCACTATGGACTGTGGTTCCATGGTGGTTTAGGGCCATATCTCTTCATATTGTGTGGTTTTAGGGTTTTTCACATCTGCTACACCTTAGTGTTTGTGAGATTTCGATGTATTCTACTTTGTTTGTCAACTTTGGAAATCCTTGAGGAGGTTCATAACAGTAGGTATTGATTTGAGTTTGCTTCCATCTATGAATTGTCAATTTACATGCATAGGACGATGTAGAACCAAAAGGGATGCTGCCGCTATGATTCTAAATATATATACCTTAAGAAAGTGCCAATTCGGTATTGGTTGAGACCCAATTAGGAGATCCATGTGGTCGTCCTACGTGGGTATCGGCAACCATATGTATTTGGGGTATTTTAACGTTATCGGGCTTACATTTACGTTGTTCCGTACATGTGATTGATTATTCAAGTCTAGGGTTTTGTGTATATAATTACATGTTGATTCGTGGTTTAACTCGCTCATCATAATCAAATTAATTTGAGTTTACCTACTACCCTAGTGTACTTGTTTATGAAACCTCATTCTACTAGTTGTTAATTGAGAGGCTGAGACTTAATTCAAAATCTGGATTTTAATTCCATCTTTGAGCACACCCTAGAATTTCTCTAGAAAGCCCTAGTTTTGGTTGGATTTGTCAACAATAGTTGAGCCAAGACCCATGTGAAATAGGCCCACTGGCCCATTCTCATATATCACGTGGGATAAGGATTAGTGGACTGTGACTCATCAATCTATTTTGAATTCTTTCCATGTATACAATCTGTATCAATATTCTTTATACTCTTTCCTCTCATAGAGATTGTAATTAGATTGTAATTTGCCTTGATTAAGGCCTTTAAGTCTATAAGTAAAGCAAAGGACTGATCTTTGAGATCATCCAATATTCCAAATCATTCTCTTCAATTTAGTTCTCTGGTTTTGTTATGGTATCAGAGCTTTCTAGCTTCCACTATTCAATTTACTTTGAATCTTAGAGAAAACAGTCATTCCCTGTGACTGTTCGTGTACTTCTGACTGAGATATTGAAATATGATCACTGTGACCCACTTGTGATCAGTCCTGCTGTTCTTAAGAAACTACAATCTTGTGTATCAGAGGGAAACAGATCAAGATCTGTAATCGTAGCAACAACCAGATCAGGGATCTGTGTGTGTTCATCGTCAGCTGATCAGTCTTCAATAGTGATCTGATCACCAGTGGCCCACCTGCAATTATCATAGGATCTTCAGCAACTACTATAGCAGTGGTCGACCAACACTCCTAGTATTTTTGGAGATTTTTTCAGCATTTTTCCAAGATTAGAGGTAGGCCATTTGCTCCATCTTGTGATTTCCAAGTTTTCCAAGATAGTTTTGATCTCAGCCGTACAAAATCTTGGTTTATGGATGGATTTCAATAAATCTTGTACCACTGGAAAGATAAATTGATCCTCCTTGCATCTTGTGGATCTGATCCTCACTCAGATCACACAGTGGGCCACACGCAGGGAACCAGCCTTGCCATTCAAGGTCGCCTGTGGTCATTTTTTGGTGAAATTGTTCACAGACATTTTTTTTGTCATTTATGCACTGTTTTCAAGCAACCTGAGTTGATCTGATCCCTCTATTATACTCTGCTGGTTAATCTTGAGCCATTTTTAGAGTAATACATCATGGATAAAAGTGAACATTTACTCATTAAGTTCAATGGGACCAATTATACATCCTGGGCCTTCCAATTTCAGATCTACCTTAAAGGAAAAGAACTATGGGGTCATATAGATGGGACTGATCCAAAACCTTTAGAAGATGTCAAGGCGGCATCAAAATGGGAAACTAAAGATGCCCAAATCATGACTTGGCTTCTGGGGTCAGTAGATCCCCAATACATCATGAATCTCAGACCTTACAAAACAGCAAAAGGAATGTGGGAATACCTCAAACAAGTATATCAACAGGATAACTCTGCCCGGCGGTTCCACCTGGAACATGAGCTTTCTCAGTTTACGCAGGGAAGCTATATCCGTTCAAGAATATTACTCTACTTTTATTCGTTTATGGACGGACTATACTGAGATCATTTACTCCAATCTCCGTGAGGCCTCGATTGCGGTAGTTCAAAACATCCATTCCACTAGTCAGAGAGATCATTTCCTGATGAAACTTAGGCCTGAATTTGAACAACTTCGTTCAAATCTGATGAGCAGTGTGCTCTCCCCATCTATTGATTCTTGCTTCGGAGAGCTTCTTCGTGAGGAATAGCGTTTAACCACCCAGGTTACTCATCAAAATGCAGTTCCCACAGGTCCATTAACTACGGCTTATGTTGCCTGTTCCCACCAGCAGAACAGGGATATGACTAAAGTGCAGTGTTACTCGTGTCAGAAATATGGCCATGTTGCCACTCGATGCAATAAAAAATACTGCTATTACTGCAAACGCAAGGGCCATGTTCTTCCTGAATGTCGGCGCCGCGCTCAGACCTCTTCTCGGAAAGCAAATCTGGCAACTCTGGATGTGTCTACTCCTGCATTGAGTCCTGCTGCCTTTACAGTACTGTATGCTCCAACTGCTTCTTCATCCTCTCTTACCCCGGAAGTGGTTCAATAGATGATTGTAAATGCTTTTTTTGCCCTTGGACTCTCAGGTAAACCCAAACAACCAAACTCTACCTGGTATATGGATTCGGGGGCTTCTAATCATATGACCCACTCATCTGAAATTCTATCTCAAATAAAACCTTATGATTGAAGTTTCCGAATCAATACAGTAGACGGTGGTAGTATACCCATTACTGCCATCGGTGAGATCTCACATCCCTTACCTTTGAGTCATGTTTTCCTTTCTCCTCAGTTATCTACCAATTTATTATCTGTTGGCCAACTAGTTGATAATCACTGATTTATCTCTTTTTCTCGTTCTGGTTGTGTTATACAGGATCAAGCATTGGGGAAGGTGATAGCGAAGGGACCTAAGTGTGGTCGTCTTTTTCCATTACAATTATCTACACGAGATAGGGTCTTTGGTTGCTTCTGCCTTGTTTTCTGCTTCTAGTTCCAATAAGAGCCACTTATGGCACAAAAGATTAGGCCATCCAAATTCTCGAACTTTGTTATCTTTGTTTAAATCTGGATTATTACATGATAATAAAATTTCTCTTAAGGATGTTTCCTTTAATTGCTCTAGTTGTAAAATGGGCAAGAGCAAGACTCTTCATTTTCCCATCAGCACTTCTTTAACATTGAAATGTTTTGATCTTGTTCATAGTGATGTATGGGGTATAGCACCTATCATATCCCATTCTCAATTTAAATATTTTGTTACATTCATTGATGACTATAGTCGCTTTACATGGATATATTTCTTGCATTCAAAATCTAAAGTGTTTGCTTCATTTAAAATTTTCTTAGCCTATGTGGAAAATCATTTCTCCACATCCATTAGAACACTTCGTACAGATTCAGGTGGTGAATATGTTTCAAATGAGTTTCAGACTTTTTTGCAAAACAAAGGAATAATTTCTCAAAAATCTTGTCCTTATACACCCCAACAAAATGGTGTGTTTGAGAGGAAAAACAGACATCTTTTGGACATTGTTCGGTCCCTCCTCTTAACATCATCTGTTCCACCAAAATTCTGGCCCGAAGCTCTGTCCATAGTAGTTCATGTTATAAATCGGCTACCCTTACCGCGCATTAACCATGAAACACCTTATTTTCGTTTATTTCATAAGCATCCTATTTTTTCTCATCTCCATGTTTTTGGGTGCGTATGTTTTGCTCTTCTTCCACCGGTTGAACGAACAAAACTATCGGCTCAATCTTCAAAGTGTGCCTTCTTAGGTTATGCGAATGATCAAAAAGGATTTCTTTGTTATGATCCCAAGGTAAAACGTATCCGGATTTCTCGTAACGTTGTGTTTTTTGAAAATCAATATTTTTTTCATCATCATCTAGATCTTGATCCATCTCCTATGTTTTCTCTTGTTCCTGCTTTTGGTGATCCTCCGGATCTACCGACGGAAAATATCAAGCCTATTATTGTGTACGAAAGGCGTAGACGGGAAAACACGATTGCACCTGAGTCTCCTGATTTGTCAGCTTCCTCGGCACTTGACCCCACTCCTGCTTCTGACATCTCTCAACCCGTTCATCTTCGTAGATCATCTCGGCTTTCCCGCCCCCTGATCGGTTTGGCTTTACCCATACATCCTTACTTGCTACCTTGTCTTCTGTTCATATACCTAATCAATTTTCTCAAGCAGTGCAACATGAGTGTTGGCGGCAGGCCATGCAGGAAGAACTTGATGCACTAAAAGAGAATCACACATGGGATGTTGTTCAATGTCCTCCGTCCATCAAATCCATTGGCTGTAAGTGGGTTTACTCTATCATGCTGCATCCTGATGGTACTCTAGCACGTTATAAGGCTCGGTTAGTGGCTTTTGGCAACCGTCAGGAGTATGGTATCGACTATGATGAAACATTCGCTCTGGTCGCCAAGATGATAACTGTGCGTACCATTCTTGCTATTGCGGCATCACGCTCATGGCCCCTGTATCAAATGGATGTGAAGAATGCCTTCCTCCACGGGGATCTTCACGAGGAAGTATACATGCGTCTTCCTCAAGGATATGAGTCTCTTTCTAAAAATGAAGTGGCACGACTCCGTCGCTCGTTGTATGGACTTAAACAAGCACCCAGAGCTTGGTTTAAAAAATTTCGTTCTACTCTACTGAACCTTGGCTTTACTCAAAGTCCCTATGATCCTTCATTATTCTTGAATAAGACTGCTCAAGCTACCACTATACTTCTTGTATATGTGGATGATATCATCATCACAGGCACTCACAGTAACATGATTCAAAATCTTCAATCCTCACTTCAAGCTGCATTCCATATGAAAGATCTGGGTCCATTAACATATTTCTTGGGACTTGAGGTCCAACAGTCTAAGAAGGGACTGTTTTTACATCAACATAAGTATGCTGCTGACCTTCATGACCTTGCTGGCTTAACTGATACCACTCCTGTGGACACTCCATTAGAAGTCAATGTGAAACTCAAGAAAGATGATGGGAATCTCCTCTCCGATCCCACATTCTACAGACGCTTGGTCGGCAGTCTGATCTACTTGACCATCACTAGACCAGACATCTCCTATGCTGTAAATGTTGTTAGTCAATTCATGACTGCTCCAAGACATCACCATATGGTTGCAGTCAAAAGGATCATCCGGTACATTCTTGGTTCTCCGACTCAAGGATTGTTCTTTCCGGTTGGCACACCTCTGACACTTACTGCATATTCTGATGCCGATTGGGCAAGATGCCCAGATACTCGCAGATCCACCACAAGCTGGTGTATGTATTTAGGTGAATCACTCATCTCTTGGAAATGCAAAAAGCAGGAAAGGGTCTCCAGCTCTTCCACTGAATCTGAATATCGTGCTATGTCCGCTGCCTGTTCTGAAATCCTGTGGCTTCGTGGCTTACTTCCAGATCTTGGTTTTTCTTAGACATCAGCTACCCCACTTCATGCTGACAATACTAGTTCCATCCGTATTACTGAGAATCCCATTTTTCATGAACGTACAAAACATATTGAGGTGGATTGTCACTTCATTCGAGATGAATATGATCGCAAGGTGATTAGTCTTCCACATGTTTCAAGTGAACTCCAACTCGCAGACATCTTCACCAAAGGACTGCCTCGGCCACGTCATGAGTTCCTGATTCGCAAATTACTCTTATTTGACCAGCATCAATTTGAGGGGGGATGTCAACAATAGTTGAGCCAAGACCCATGTGAAATAGGCCCACTGGCCCATTCTCATATATCACGTGGGATAAGGATTAGTGGACTGTGACTCATCAATCTATTTTGAATTCTTTCCATGTATACAATCTGTATCAATATTCTTTATACTCTTTCCTCTCATAGAGATTGTAATTAGATTGTAATTTGCCTTGATTAAGGCCATTAAGTCTATAAGTAAAGCAAAGGACTGATCTTTGAGATCATCCAATATTCCAAATCATTCTCTTCAATTTAGTTCTCTGGTTTTGTCAGGATTGTATTTCTATATGTAATTTGGGGATGATTAGGATAATTGGGTTTTTGAACAGGTCAATAGGAATTTCCTACAAAAGGTAGCAAGCATGCGGCCCACTTTTCAAGGGCCAAACGATGTTGGAAATTGATGATCTATGGTTTCATTGGATTAGTCTCGTTGAGTACTACGGGATCCATATATAGATCATCGTATTTGGGCATTAGACGGAAAAGTTATAAGCTACACAAGGTTAGCAATAAAAACTGCCTAATGCAGTAAGTTCTGTCTTTGGTCCATAATTAGTTGTCTAAGAGATAAAAATCAGTAGATTTGATGTAGTTTGGGTTTGTATTATAAACCAAATGTTTCTAATTATTTCTAAGATACCAATTGAGTCACAATTAACCGAACCTAGACACCCTACTAGCTTGTTTAGAAGTTTGGTGAGATTATTGTTATTTGGTAATTGTGGGTCTACTCAAGTAAACATGTTATTTGTGGATATTTTCTATTGCATGGGATTAGTTCCCCATTTGTTATGACTTATGAGTATTTGTTTATTATCTCTGTGTTACTGGAAACCTTTGACTCCTGATGAGACATCGCCCGTGTGGGAGCTTTTGCATTTATTATTTACTCACTGTAGTTAGCCTCGAAAAGTGATTACAATCACTTTGTACCAATCTAATTTAACATATCTTGATGGCCATCCATTTCCACGAGGAATTCTTGGGTACTGCCCGCCATAAAAAAAAGAGGGCTACAATATCGATGAAACTTTGACGATCTTGTAGTGGGGCTAGAACACATGTTTTTAGGTCATGTGGATTTGCCATTTTGTTTAACAGTTTGTAATTTGTTCTATCATGTTCTATTGGTTTTTTTTATGCAACTCTACTCTTGCACCTAAATCTTGCATTGTTATCATTGCCTTTGACTTCATACAATCATTACCTGTCTATACTCCTATTTGCATGATTGTATGTGCTATTTTGAAGCTTGCTTACTTGCTAGGTTTTTGTAAACCTAACCTAATTATGGTACTTGATAGGTGAGGAAGTAGTACCTAGTCCTGAGGATTATGCTTAGAAGGGGAACCTCAGAAGAAAAAGAGAGGAGTGCAAATGATGTAGTCTAGAGATTGTCGAGAACTCTCTGCAATGAACTTTAGTTTTGTGTCAGTTTTTTTAAGTTAGGATGATTGTAATAATTATAACTTTATAAGTCCCTAGAATTGGTCAAAGTTTGTGTTGGTTTGATTTAATTTCCATGTCGATTAGACTATTTGAAGTTAATTAATAAATTAGGATTTATTAATACTTGTGCGTTATTATACAATGTCTGATGTTTGAAAAAAAAATATTCTGATGCAATTCTATTTGACCTAATCTCATAATTGTGGAAAAAATTACATTCGTGGCATGAAAGAGGGACTTCTAATGAAATCCGGGTTTCAAGTTGTGACAGTTATCAAACATCAGATCATCATCAAAACCATCTACCCCTAGTGTTTTATGTGTTAGAAGAAGGCAAAGGAAGGAGTCAGATGGCCTGTTGTGAGACAAGCACAATGCCCATACGGTTTTGGTATTTCATTAAATATATTTCAGTGTTTAAAGAAACACCTTTGCACTCTCAGGCATTTACAAAAAAAAAACACCCAAAATAAAGAATAAATACAAACCAGCAATGTAATTAAATCATAACATCCGTGATCATGGTGGCAGGTCAAGAAATTATGCATGATTCTTGGATCTTATTTGTGCATCACCATGAAATTCACATGTAGATTTAAGGGCTTTAATGAAAAAGGTACTGAAGGACACAACAGAATGTCTATTCAATGAAGCTGACTTGATCTTTCCATTTTATCATGCTTCTATATTCAAATGTGTGTGCTTTTCGGTGCTAGATCCCTCTCTCATTTTTCCTTTTTCCTTAATGACTTCCGGGTATTGTAATTTTTTTTCTTTGTAACTATGAGCATCAACAAGGAGTGATTTCAACACACCCCTTGCTATTTCTTATATAGATCGACTTACAATATCTTTTCTATATTACTACAGTCAGATTTTGAAACATCCACATCTGAAGTGTATACCGTCAGTAAAAATGCTGACGACACTTTATTCCATGGTGATATCTGTGGACCAATTGCAGCAACGATGAATGAAGCCATGTTCTTCTTGGTCATATCTAAGTGGCGTGACGCTTTTGATGGTCTGAAGGAAACAAATGATTATAAGTTTTTATCTGCTTCGGGATCTCTTATGAAAGACATGGTGAGATATGCTACTTAGGAAGTTCAAGGTTTTAGTCTTCCTATATTTGTTTAAAACCTTTATATAGCTGACCATAGGTGGTGGTTGTTATTGTTATTTGCTTCATATGCACATACACATACATTTGCATTTATATCACACGTCCAATATCAATTTGTTGTGTTCCTGTCGAAGGATTTATAAATTTATAATCATCATCTTACCCTTGCCCAACTAATCTATGATGTTCTTATTCTAGTTATTAATACTTGATACATTTCTCCATGCTCATTTAATTGCCAACATTTCACTTCCATCCAACAAATCTATTTCACTTCTCACCTGGCTCCATGGAGTGAAATTGTATCTCCTGCATTAATGCAGGGGCCCAACCTCCGCATTAACACATGGGGGTCTAATTTCACGCAGGGGAATCCTTTAGGATAGGGGAATCCTAGCGGACTCCTCAGGCGAAAAACTCACATCTATTTTCAGCTTTTATACCTATAACTTCCTAGGATAAATGTTTCACTTGTCAAAGTTATGTGAAATTCTTCACAGGCTGAGCCTTTGCTTTTTATGTGCAGATTCAAATGCTCGACTTGGTGCTTAAATTATTGCCAGAACAGTCAAAAGAGCCTCAAACAGCTCGCATCCTTCTTTATAAAATATTTTATGATCAGACAGATCAGGGAATGACTCAGTTCCTCGTGAACCTCATAAGAGCTTTTGATACTCATAAACAACCTAAAAGGTACATCCGCTAGTGAAGTTTTGGCAAATTTCATTCTTGTATTGTTAATGCTCCATGATTCCTAAGAAGCACGGACACGACACAACACGGACACGCCGACACGGCATGTCTCAAAAAAGTAGGACACAGACACGTCGGGGACACATTAATATTTAATAATAATAATAATAAATCATATGCTAAAAAAGATAATATCATTTTAACTTTGTAATCAATTTAGCAATCAAATAAATAAATATCCAAGTACCAGTGTACCACTGTAATATTTCCCCCTCCTTCATTTAGTTTCTCAAACTTGGTTTCATATTTCCACATAGGCTTATTTATATCTTCTTCATTGGAGGGGTGTGAGCTAGAGCCAAGAATGGAACTCATATTCCTAAATTCCAGAGGTGAAGAAGCAGCTGATAAATAAAAAAAGAATTATTTGATATATAGAACAGCAGCAAGGACATTTGCAGATTTGCATATTCACAGTGAAAAAAAAACAGCATCAAGGAGGTTTGTAACAACAACACAGCAAAGAAGAAAACAGCAAAAACAAAACATCTAATGATAAAAAAAAAAAAAAAAAAAAAAAAAAAAAAAAAAAAAAAAAACAGCAGCAGATTTGAAAAAAATAGTACAGAAACAACAAACAAATTTGATGAGCCAAAAAAAAAAAAAACAGCAGCATGAGCAAAAACTAAACAAAAAAAAAACAAAAAAATGTTTTTCGCAGCAAAAACTGAAAAAAAAAAATAAAAGAAGGAGAAGAAGCAGCAGCAGCAGAGAAAGAAAAAAAGAGCAGCAACAAAAAAAAAAAAAAAGCGTACCTGATGAGCAGAAGCAGTACCACGAGCGAAAAAAGGAAGCAAAAGCAATACCGCAGCAGATCTTCTTCTTCCTTCTTCCTTTCTTTTTTCTTCTTCTTCTTTTGTTAGGGTTGGACGGACAAATGGGTTTTTTTTTTCTTTCTTTTAGGGCTGGATGGACGAATTAAAAGAGCCCCCTTTTCCTCTTAAGTTATAACTTTTTACAAACAACCCCCTTTTCTTTTCTTTTTTACTCTAATTTTAATTTTTTTCCCAATTAAAAAAGGCTAATGTGTTCCCTAGCGTGTCCCAAGCGTGTCCCCAACGTGTCCCAAGCATGTCCCCAGCGTGTCCGGAATATAAAATATAAAAAAATAAATAGGATACTATTTTTGGCGTGTCCGACACGTGTCGGACACAGACACGACGGCCCTGGAGAGGTGTCCGAGCTTCTCAGCATGATTCTTTACGACTTTTTTTACATTATGAACATTAATGCATCAAAATCCATTTTCGATGAGAGATTGTCAAAATCATCATTGAATGAAACAAAGTAATGGACAGGAGCATGCTAAACTTCTGTATGTATTAAATTAAATGGAATGTAATACTTTCCTTAGCAAACTAACAGGTCTCACAGTGCTCCTTTACATCACTATGTAAATTCTAAAAAGTTAAACCCAAGAATACGGTCATTGGATCACCTTTTTTTTTTATCTACTGAAAATTAAAGTGCTGAACTACTGTTCATCTGGGATTCAAGGAGGTAGAGATTATTGCTTTCATGGTCACAATCAATCGCAACCCAATCTTCAGGTCTTGAAAAACTCAATAAGAAGTTAACCATTGAAAAAAAAAAAAACTCAATAAGAAGGGAAAAACCTAATGTTGCAGTTACGTGCCTTACTCAAGCCGCTAAGAGATGCTAACTTATGTGGAAACTGGTGTATTAGTAAATGACGAACTGTAGGTAGGGGTAAGGTAGAAGAGATGCTAATGGCGGTCCTTCACCTGCAACTCTAGTAAAAGGCCCATCACCAACATGCCCATTGGAAATGGTGTGTATGATGAATCTGTAAATGTATGCTTGTTATGTGGTTTGTAGGATCATTATATTATCATCAAAGCCTTGTCCCAACTATATTGGGGTCTTCTACATGAATTATGTTTCTCCATTCCGATCTATCCGGAGCCAAATCCTCGGATAGATTGCACTTCTTAAGATCCAACCTTACTACTTCCCTCCACGCCACTGTTGGAAAATTCATTTCAAACAGTGTTTCGGTTGCACAAACGTGTCCTTTTCTTTCCATCAAGGAATCCTCCGTGTCGCACAAACATGTCTTTGGAGTTGGGTAAAACACGCCAGCGAGTTGAAAGGTAGCCTTTTCTCTCTTAAACGAGTCTTCTAGGACATGGGAGAGAAAATATCTTGGAGAGAGAGAGAGAGAGAGAGAGAGAGAGAGAGAGAGAGAGAGAGAGAGAGAGAGAGAGAGAGAGAGACTTTTCCATTCAAACATATTTAATAAAATAGAAATATTGAACTAAAACAGAACACCAAGATTCCGAATCAGCCGAAATGTTTAAATCTAAAGTCAAACTAAACTGCGGTCTGGAAAAAGATTGATAACTATGAAGGCTTGAGCTTGAAGGAAAGGACTGAAAATATTAACTAATCACCATCTAGTAGAGCTATCTTATTTTTTTATGATGCTTCCTTGAAGACTTATTTTTTCTGTTAAAAAAATTTGGGGCATTGTGCAAAGGCTCCATGTTTTCCATCAGTAGATTCCCTTATAGAACCAGAGTCAATTGTATATTTTTATTTAGGCTTTATAAAATAAAAACAACTACTAAACATGCAGACTACACGTGCTGTACATGAAAACTGCGTGAATATGCATATGGAATATTAACTCTAATGACGGTATGCTAGTCTACAGGAGCATGCTCGTCTACATCCCTTGCTAGGGAGTGTTCTGAGTTACTAGTTACTCGTAGACCTTCTACCAGTTGTATTGTTTACTCATACAATGAGATACTGATCGAAAAAAGGCACAATTCGTTCTTTTTCTAAGATCAAAGATGAATACTGTGCAAATTGGAAGTCTCGCTACCTGGTTTCATTTTGGGCACATGCTATTTTCTCATGGCTTAATATGTTCTATCACTACGTCCTTATTTACTACTATTATTATGAAGTGGGTGATGATATGTTATGAAGAAAATGGTTATTGTCGGTGTAATCCTTTCACTTTGAGCTAAATATTCTACTGCATCTATTGTGCCTAGATAACTTTTTCATCCAGCACTGTTATTGTTATTAGCTTTCTCACATTCTTCCCTCTTCTCAGCTACCTTGCAGATTTGGTAGAAATTATACATGTAGTTTTACAACTCATGGAGAAGCTTCAAGCACGTGGGGCATTGAGGGTATGTTTTATTTACGTCTGTTCTCTCTCTCTCTCTCTATATATATATATATATTCTAGAAAGCCATTGTCATGCTCTTCTTGTCCATCCTAAGGCTATCGCTTATCATTTCTCAAGGATTGCCTATCAATATGCTTCATATAGAATATACAAGTTGCATAACTCGGGGATGGTTATGATTAGGGTTTGTTATAGGTCGGCTAAATCCAAATCCACCCCCCACCCTTACACCTGCCCCGGCCAGTACCGATTCTATCTGTTGAAAGGTTTATGATTCGTGATACAAAGCTTGGCCTAAGATGAGTATGAGTCAAGTTTGATACAGGAACTTTTATCTCTTTTTTTTTATCGATAACAGTAAATTCTTATTGAAGAAAGAGCAAATACAACTTAGCACAAAGCAAACAGAAAACTCCCATCATAGTTGTAGTGGTATAGGAGAAATGTACCACCCACCAACTACAAAATAGAAGCACTTAAATTACAAGTTCTAACTATCCCTTGTGTAACGACCCGGAATCCGGGGCCCTTCGAATTCCGTGCCGAGACTCATAAGCATCACACACATAGGTTAAATCAAAGATCACATAAAGATTCAGGCATTTATCAGCTTAAACCAACTTGTATTAAAAATCCAAATCAAATGTAACATTGTCCAATAATTGCAATGTCTATAAAATGAAATAATCTGAACAATCTATTAAATCTAAATCTTCTCCATATATGAGGCTTCGACGCTCAAGTACGCATTCCAAAGTCTATCTCCCGGTCATCACGGTTTTCCTGAGTTGCTAAGTTCTGGTTACCTGGATTGGGGCAAATCCACAAAATATCAGTATAACTGAGTGAATAGATATTCTAATCTATTTGTCCATTTAAACATATGCTTAGATAAGATTACACAACAAATTAAAATAACATCCAAAGTCTCATTCAAAGCCAAGGTTGGAATCTGGTCAAATAAACGACAACCTCCTAGCCACCTGTTAGCACCAGCCCAGAAACCGACCACCAATCGACCACTAAGGCCCAAAATCATCGACCACCAAGGTCCATCGTATACATGTATACCGGTCACCATGACCCTGTCTCATCAGACACGTCCACTAAGGACCAGCCATCAAAGTGGCTCATCACGTCCATTAAGGACCCGCCGCTATAACGGCTACCATGGCCCGAAGCCATCTATCATCCGGACACAAGTCCAACATCAACAATCCTCACAAAATCGGCCATACATGCTCGTGGTCTAGGGGTGTCCAAAAGGTTCCTCCAAACAGACAAAGTCACCGTATCTCAGTTTTCCAGTCAAATAGCAAATACATGTCTCATCAAAAATATGATATATAGCATGTCCTCAACATTACTAATGGGCAAATTCCATAATCAACCCCTTCTCAAATTATGTGAATTTAATTGCCCCAGTCCGAATCAAAATTGGTTTACAAGATGAGAGAGGTCAATTACATAACTCACCCTTTACAGTTTTGAGGTAAATATTCAATTACCAAATTAATCACCACATATACATATACAAACCACAGAATCTACCATGTGAGATCCCCAAATAACAATGGTATACAACAGGTATCATAATCCACAATATGTTTCAAACCATAATTACTCAAGAAGCGAAATAAAGAAAACAACTCCAACAATAAATGTAATAACCACAATTGAACAGTCCTTATAAGGTCTGAAATCCAAAGAATGGTCTCAAATTAATCAAAACAGGCCCAGCTATGAAGAATGATAAATATCAGGCCCTTAACTGTAATTTCAGAAGTCCATCATTAGAGAAATATCTCAAAACAGCCTCAGGTTATAATAAGGAATAATAACAGGGGCCATAATGTAAGTTTCTAAACTTCTGAAACCTAACAGGAATTTGGCAAAATAGCAGTCACGTTCAGGGTTTCTGAGTCAGTTGGATAGTGGGCCCCACTGGGCCCCGTCCCCAAAGATCCTCACTACTGTGGTCGCCCAACACTGCCCTGCTCAATTAATGGACCAGATCCTTGATCAGGTCAGCCAAGAAGTCCCACTAAGGCCTGTCGACAAAACAGCCCAAAACTACAAACTTCCGCCTCCCTTTCCAACCAACTGGATGGTGGGCCAGATGGGACCCACTCCCCATGGGTCCATCACCACTAGGGTAGCCCTAGGTCCCCTTCCAGATGTGGGGACCTCATCTTTGATCAGGTGGTTCGACCAAAACAGATTCTGCAAGTCTTCCGTCTCCTGTGATTTGAATCACTTAGATAGTGGGCCATACAGGGCCCACTCCATATAGGTCCAGTACCTTAGTGGTCGACCATGGGTCTACATTCAGATCCATGGTCCTGATCTATCATCAAGTGGGCCATGTGGGTCCCATATCCACTTTCAAGATTTCTGCACAATGACGACCTGAATCAATGAAGTCTTGGTTTCAGCTTGGATTTTTACAGATCTTAGGTTGATTAGGGTTGGAATTGCAAACTAAGAACATTATCTACATGTAAATTCAGTTGTTATGAATTCTAGGGCTATCTGATGGTGACTCAAGGCTTCACATCCATATTTACATGTCGACAGTGAGGGGATGACACTGTAGCAGTAAACCCAACTTGAAGAAATCCATTGGATTATCATCTGTATCTAAGGTCCCGTGATAAAAATCAAGAAATCAAGATATACCATAGCATAAACCAGAAATTTAGAATTATACACAAGTAGATCAGAATTTCTCCTTACCATACAATAAAGGAGACTACACAAGAGCAAGGCCAGAAATTCAAAACCCTACAATTAGATCAGAATCTCTACTCACCTGTTATGGCTGACTAGAACTGGGTCTTCCTCCTCTTAGTTTCTTCAAGGCTAATACTAACTAGGCTTTGGGTTGATCAATATATAGAAGCTAAAGGTAGAATCCTTCCCAAAGTCCTCTTTCTAATTTTTATTATTTCCTTCTCACATGCCAATCCTATTCCTAACAATACTAGGAGTCTATGGTATAACCAACACAAGTCCCACTCAAATTCCTCCATCAAATTATGGGTCCCAATAATTCTAAATAAAACTAAGATAATTAAATATTAAATATCAGAAAATAATCTAGCCCTAATACTGGGCCCGGGGTATTACACCTTGCTTGGCTAAACAATCTGCCATCCTGTTTGTAGATCTACTAATGTGCTGGAATGTGACCTGCATATCTGATATTAGATGTCTGATTTCGTTGAAGAGGAATTGCATTTTTCATGGCCCTCTCAAAGATTTCACCCAAGATACTGCATTAGCCGAGTCGCTCTCTACAATAAGAAAATGATGAAATAAGGTATGAGAAATACGAAGAGCTTCCAAAATTGCCATAACTTCTGCTTCATTAGAATCTTTGATCCCCACATGCTTAGAGAACAAATAAATGACTTCCGCTTTATGATTTCTTAGAACTCCTCTTATGCTAGCCAACCCCAGTTTTCTTTTAGACGCTCCATCCACATTGAATTTTAATACCCCACATGGTGGAGAATGCCAAGGAACTAAGTCTTTCTTCTTTGCAACACCCATCTCCAATCAAGCTCCCCAACTTTGCATAATGTTATCTATCTTAAGATCTGAAAAAAAAAAATTCTATTACATGCCTATTTAGTGATCCTCAAGTGAATAGCTGAAAGTATATCCTCCCGTGATGATTCTTTCCTATTGAATATTCTATCATTCCTTTCTTTCCAAATTGATCAGAGAATGGAAAGAGGAATAATCCTCCTTTTAGATCATCCCGTTTCCAATCATCGGAGTCATGCGACGCGAGAATTAGTTGGCAATGAGAAACTTTTTTACTTTAAAATATAAAATGTGTGAAACTAAGTTATAGATTTTCTCTTGCACGTGGTGGGGCTTGACCGACAACCAACAACCTTTTAAAATATCCTCTACCAAGTACTCACTGTGATACGCAGGTTAAATGTATTATAATCCATTAAGAAATATGTAAAGCAGTTATAAATGAGGAGGGAAAGGGCAGCCAAAACCTGAAGCTGCCCCTAAACCAACTCAGGCCCAAATTTATATAAGCTCATTCCTGCCCCAACCAGAAAATGCCGCTGCCAAATATGCCTCAATAGGAGCGGTTTATGGTGGGCTCCCGTTTAACTCACCTGTTGCCACTTGCCATCCCTACTTTAACTTCATATTTCTCCTCATATAAAATTTCTGAGTTTAGAAAGCTAAGAATGTAGCTGTTTGAACAAAACTTGATCTGCAGAAAAGTCTGATGCAGGAATCTTTCCCTGAGGGGGGCAATCATTAAAAAGTTACCTTCTTCCCCTCCCCTCGAGTAGAGCTTTTAATCTTTTGCAATTAATTTTCTCATATCTCGGACAGGTCAATGGCTGGCTCCTGAAACTAGGAAATATATTCATGAAATTCCACCAATTAAATTCACAAGCGCAAGAAAGAATATGTCCTTCTGATTTAAAATGATTTTAGTCTAGTCAGATATATACTTTTTAAAAATAACAGATGTATAAAGTGAGTTTTTTTTTTTTTTTTGGCAAATTAATACCTATTGCATGAAACCCAAATCCACAAAGTCTGGTGTTCTGGCAGACTGGCAATTATGTTGTATGCATTTAACTAGTTGAATATTTTTACACTTGAATATGTTTTTGGATGTATAAGTAATCAGCTATGTTAAAATTCCTCTATAGAGTGCTTGCTCTTTTGCTTAGATTCTCCCTTTTGTTTTATGGGATTGTATGCAACAGTTCAGAATCTAGCTGCTTAAAAGCATTTCATGTTGGTAAGATATTGAGCTGATGAATGAATTTGTCTACTCTTCTTGCATAAATGAGTACTTCTGATGTATGTTGTTCTGATATGTTTTGGTTTATCACCGATAAAAAAAAAAAAGAAAAGGACAGATCTTAGTTTATCTTACATCTGATATGGTTTCTTTATGAATAGTATCTCCATTTGTCCGAGGACTTGGCCCATGGCCATGATACATTGGAATTGGTAAAATACCCCAACTTAGTTGGGACGAGGTTTTGCCGATGATGGTTCTGTTGCATTAATGAGTGCTTCCTTACATATGTTCTTGATTAAGTAATTTGGCTTATGAAACTTGTGATACGATTTCTTTATGAGCTGAAAATATTATTGCATTCGCTACTAATTCTTAGTAAATGGCCGTAATGTAAAGGTTTCTAGAAAAACAAATCGGCGTAGAAAGAAGAAACAGTTCAGTGAGAAAAATGAAGTAGCAGCAAAAGAACAGCTTGGCAAGACAGATGAAGCAGCAGCAAAAGAAGCAGGAAATATGCCAGAAGTGAATGGCTGTGTACAGAATTCTAATGACCAAAATCTGGATATTGGTAATGCTTCTCCAGAGCCAGATGTAAATCTTAATGAGTTAGTAGAGGAAGACTTAAAGAACTCAAAATATAGTGGGAAAGAAGAAGGCACCTTGCTATCTGATCAGATTGATGACAATAAAGTACCCCTCCTGGATTCATGCAATATTGGAGATGATTTAGTTCAGTTAGATGAAAATAAGTCCACTAATGATCTCAATGAGCTGGCTTACGGCTCTTCTGGCGATGATCAACCTGTGAATGAAGTTGATTTTAGTGTATCCAAGTTAGTTAGCACTTTTGCAAACAACACTGTTATTCAAAACTTATGTTGGTTGCTTAAGTTCTATAGAAGCAATTCTGCAAGCACAAATCAGTACATTGTAGGCGTACTACAGAGAATTTGTGACGATTTAGAGCTTTCCCCCATGCTATATCAGGTATAAAATTTAAATGAATTTGGCTCCCTGCATAATCATATTTAAGTATTTGTAAGTGATATGTGCCTCTATCCTTGCAGCTATCACTCCTCACCGTATTCTATGAAATCTTGAGTGACCAGAAATCATCAAGTTGCAAGGAATACAAAAATATCATTTCTTTTCTGACTAAGCTAGTGAGGAAGCTGCTGAAGAAAATGAGAAGTCAACCCCTACTCTTTGTGGAAATGCTGTTTTGGAAGTCACGGAAAGAATGTCACTACATCAATTCTGAATCTTTATTGCATGAGCTAGGCAACTTAAAGAAACAAACTAGAGGTTGGGGCAACATTCCAGGTGATGATGGACAATCTGGTTCTTCAATGGGTAAGGAAGTGTTAACTAAAAGGAGCATAGCAGATGCTCTTGGTGAAGATGAAGCTGATTTTATTATTTCCCATGAGCTCAATAACCAGATGTACGGCACTTTTGTAGAGCTTTACTTCTTGTTGTCATCAGGGAAGAAGCTACTTTGTCAGTATAATATTCATTTAAAATTGATTTGCTCTTCCATGAATGAATGCACAGGGAGGAGACTCCATCTGAGGGTAACAATCATGTCAGTGAGGAGAAAATCTATGATTCAGTTGGTCATCTCAAGTAAGTGTAATTTAAAGACAATCTTTTTTTTTTTCTTTCAAGAATGGTTTTTTTAAATCATGGCAAGCTTTCTGTTTCTGTTGTAGGGAGAGGTGTAGAGTAGAGATGTAGTTGTGGGACTGGGTCATCTAGGCCCAATAATTTCGTGGGTCACTCATGGGCCTGGATCATGGTTTGTGGGTCAGATAACCCACAGTTGCATCTTTATGATAAACCCAATGCGACTCTAATTATCTCTTAGTATTGACTTAATCTCCTCTAATTGGTCTATTGAGGGTTCCCAGCCCTAACTGTATACTTGATTTAACATTGTGTAAAGGAATTGGATGGATTGAGAGGAACCACGGAATTCTCCAAGATTTTTCTATTCGTCTTCGGCTCTAATAAGAGTTACTTCTTGGAACATGACCTTAAAGGCTTTTCAAAGAATCAAAGTCCGGTTTTGATCCAGTGCAAAAAACTATAACTATAACTAAAATGTGTTATACAGAAATATAATAAGGCTTCAATATTCCTATGACTACTTAAAAAAATGACACAATTACCTCCAGCATTTATTGACATAACTGTCATGTTTGGACATTAGTTAAACATTTTTTTGGGTTGGAATCTACTTACTATATTGTACAAATGGTATCTGTGCATCTTTTCATTAGTTACCTGCTATGTTTTCTTGGCTGACTGGTGGGAATTGGTTTATAATTGGATCCGTTTGGTTTACTATTTCTATAAAGGGCTTGTTCTAGAGACTAGAAATGCATCATTTTATTTTATTTTTTTGTGACACGATCCTGTTTCCTCTGCTGGCAAGCACTTTAACGACCTTTCATCTTCTCTTTACACGCTTAGACACTCGAAAAAAAGAATACGGGCCTTCAGCAAAGAGCAGGAACTGATGGTTAAAGATCTGTTTGAACAGTGAGTTTTTAAATATTAATGTTCCCTTTTTCCTGCTGAAATATTGATCATTATTAAATTAAATTTGCATCTGAATGTTTGATCATGGCATAAACAACTTTTTTTTAATGTAACTTCAACTTTATTAGAGCTAAAGTAGCATAAGACACACACACACACACACACAAATCCAAAAAAGGAGGGAAAAGGAAAAGGAAACCCCCAAAAAAACACCAGCCTCAATGAGGGGAGATGTTTACAACAAAAACTGGTTGGGAAAAGGAATCTCCTTCCACGATCACACACACACACACACACAAACACAAAAAAAAATCCAAAAAAGGAGGGAAAAGGAGAAGGAAACCCCCAAAAAAACACCAGCCTCAATGAGGGGAGATGTTTACAACAAAAACTGATCTCCCAACCCCGTCCTTGGCAAGAGCATCAGGCTCCTCATCGGGAGACGTCTTCACATGCAAGGAGACATTGAGCTTAGAAGCTAAATCAAGAACCTCTTCCATGGCATCTGCCATATGCCAAGGCAGCTTAGAAGAGCCTGACACCCTCCTGATAGCACAAAAGGAATCTCCTTCCACGATCATATTATAGAGACTCAAACCGACAGCTTGGCGAAGACCCACTCTCAACACAAACATTTCAGCTTCATTCACCGAGCAAAAACTGGAGGGGCCGGAGAAATTAAGAATACACTTGCCGGAATGATCTCTAAAGACACCACCAATGCTAGAAGAGCCAGGATTACCAATAACGCTCTCATTGAAGTTAAATTTAAGAGGCCCAAAGGAGGAGGAGCTAACATGGGTGAACAAACAGTCTGCATGGACCCAAACTGTGGCTTCTTTCCAGTTACTCATTGAATAGTGTGAAGAAATGCCTTTAAAGACTGGAAGAAGAGAAACCCAAGAAGCCACTTGAAATTAAACTTTATGCAGGATGAGATCTTCCGAAGAAGACACCCCTTTGAAGCATCTCTTGTTCCTCTCTTTCCAAATCAACCAATTGGCCTTAATGAATGAAACTCTCCACATAATTATTCCCCTGACGGAGCATACTCCCATACTCCAAGCTTGATACAATTATACAAAAACTCCAAAAAAATTAGGCAGAACCCAGTTGAAGTCGAACCAACTAATAATAGAAGTCCAAATCGAGTGAAAGAACAATTAGCTAACAAATGAACCATTGATTCTGCCTCCTTAATACAATAGGACAGACATCTCCTTAATACAATAGGACAGCCATTCACTACAATAACTTTGCGCTTCCAGAGATTATCCATCATGAGGACACAACCCGAGATAGCGAACCAAGCAAAAGCCAATACTCTTGGAAGAGCCTTTATCTTCCAAATGCCTCTGAAAGTTAAAGAAACCAAAGCTGCACCCTGCTAGGATGAGAAAAAAGAAGCCACTGGAAAAGAACTATCCATGGCTTAAACAACTTCCTGGCTAAAAATGTCATAATTTTAAAATATAATTTGTTAGTATTGGGGTTTTTTTTTTTTGTTCTCTTTCTTTGTTGTGTAGATTCAAAATCACGTCACGTGATGTTCTTGATTTGCCTCTATTATGTAGATTCAAAAATCATAAGAGGTGCAGTCACATGATTGCAAATGCTTTGGATGCTGATAACAAGTACACGGCGGCGCAAATTTCCCATAAACTTAAGCAACTTGGTCTCAATATTCCTAAAAGAAAGAGGCTTCTTGAAGCTTCAAATCAGTCAGCAAAAGATAATAATAACAACAATACATTTGCATCTGAAAGCAAAGAACAATCGTCTAATGGGGAAAGTTCAGCACTGAAGAAAAGGTACACTATCTGTTCACATATATTAGTTTATTTTGTGGAGTTTTCCATGCAATATGCATCTACAGCTTGATATTATGAACTTGGGTAATTAAAGATAGAAAATGAATAATTTACACTCTCATGCATGTCAATAAGATATGGAATTACAGATGCCCTGTAATCGACTGACTCAAGCCCAAGATTTTCACTTGTTCTCATCATTACTGTGTTACCGGTTTGTGAAAGAACTGGATGGAAATGCTTCGTATGTAAACTATTGTGCTTGATGGTACAGGACAACGCCCTTTCATTCTTACCTCTTGGCATTACAAACAAGTAGCTAGTCAACTGAAAAATGTGAACTTGGGGAAAATGCTCATAATATCTGACGAAACTGCTCAGTGTCTTTTGATTAGTTCTCTGACTCATACCTTTCATGATGGATTTGTTTTGACTTGTTCTGGTTGACTACTTAAAATTGTTCTACTATTTTGAGTATGACTGTTTCATAAATATTTTGATGGGGGAAACAGTATTAAGCTTTTCAGCAACCTAAGCATTCATGATAGATTATTTTCTATTATTGAACTGATTTCTGAATGTGCTGCTAAAACATCAACATCATCAAAGCAAATGCATCTATCTGGTTGGCTTTGTGAGCACACTTCTTTGCTCATCGTATTTAGGCTTGGGTAGAGAATATGGCTTCAGATCAGGATGAGTGGAGATGTAGAACTTCCAAACATTACCTTGATTGATGGGATAAGGGTTTGATGATGTGTTCTAGTAGCACATCCAGAAACCAATTCTTTGTATTTACTCCCTAAAGTAGTTTTCTTGTTTTCAGGAGAAAAGGAAAGGGCAATGGCAAGTTAATCAATGCGGAGGCTACCATCACCAGTACATCTAAACAGAAGATTGAAACACAATTGCCACAAAAAGATGATTCCGATGATGAAACGTTAATCACTATTCTTCAGTAAGTCTTTTCCCCATTTCATCAATTTCTTTTTGATGCCATTGTTGCACCATGCTCTTTGAATCTGCTTTGCAGCTTGCCAGTTGTCAATAGTTCAGCTTTTCCTTTACTTATATCACTACTCTCACTAGTATAAATCACGGCACATAAAAAAAAATGATTTGAGTGCTTGAAAATCTCAATTAAGATGAGCATAGTTTTTGAACATGATTAAGCTCTTGAAGAACTGAAAGTACTCTGTCTTATTGGTTGAATATATTTGGCTTTGGTAGAAATTAGTCTTCAAAAACTCTATGAAAATCTTAAGCTACTCAAAGAGCTTCTCAAGAGTTTCTCGTTTTCGTGAAAACCTTAGATTAACTTTAAAAAATGAGAAATTTCAACTTCATGTGGTTGACAGAAGAGATGGAGTGGTTAGACTCAGATTTGATGCCATTCCAAACTCATGGAACTTTTATGAGTCTAGGTCTTGCGTTTAAGTTTTCATATTCAAGTGTCATTAACATGACTTAAAACTCACCAATGAGCACCTTCCTACTTTTCTATAGCTCTTGTCAATATTTTTAATGCATTGAAATTTGCAATCACACGTGTGCACTTCTGCTCACACAAAAACACATTTGCACCATTAACATGGCTGACTTAAGTGTAACATGGTTAGAAACATGGAAAATTTGAATATAGTTAAGTTCAGAGTTAATAAGTCAAACTCATTAAGCTGACCCCAACTTGAGAGTGGCAAGGCTATGATGATGATTTTATGTTATGTATTGGAAAATATGAAATTATGAATGAAATAGTTTTTAATTATGATGCCTAGGATACGGCATGGAAACAGCAGGGACACGGATTCTACACATAAAAAGTGGAGTATCGGACATGATACAACACAATATCTTGCCCATTTTGAAGTATCCATGCATCTTAAGTTTTACATTTTGGAAACTTCTATCAAGAAATACAATATATAACTTATGTGTAAACTAAAATTTTAGATAATTTGGTTTCAGTCTCCAACTGAAATGTCTGAAATTTACCAATTTAAGATTTGTGACTCACTCGATTAACTTCCTGTTTAGGAAAAGTAGGAGGAAAAATCCAAAGAATAAGGAAGACAAGGTCAATTTAGTTCTGGAAACAACAATTGAAGACGTCTCAGAAGCTATGACTCCTAAAAAAGTGCGCGAAAGGTATGCAGTATTATCTTCATCCAGGCCTTCTATTATCAAAGAACCTCTTCTAATGCTGGAAAATTTCTCCTTCGTTTTGTCCAATACAATAAGAGAAGTGTTCTTCACCTTTTCTCCTTATCCAAACCACTCCTGAGACTCATGGGCCACCTTTGGAGAAAACTAGATATGAAAGCAGGTTAGAGATGAAATGACGCAATGGTGCTAATCATAAGGCGGATGTTAGTAGATGACGTAGTCCAGGGAAGCCAATCCAATTGATTGTGAATCCTTCAAACACGATCTTCAATCGAACAGTTAATCAAAGGCAAATCAAGGAGAAACAGTAGATTTAGCTTACCCTAATAAAAAAATCAACTGTTCATCTTCAATCCTGTGGGAGATCACTCAAACTAAGGGATAAGAAGAGACACTTGGCAAACCGTGCTTGCCGATGCTGGTGGTGGCTATTGAGCTGATCTTGTCAAGTTGACACAAAGTCAAGCCAAGCTCGATCTGTTGACACTTGATTTGGCTTGACCTCAAGCTTGGTCAAGATTGGATTGGGTTGGCTGTTTTACTTACCTAGTTTATAACAAAAAGGCTGATGGTTATATGTAAAATTATCTGTTTTGGTATAGCTGATTTTTTTCCTACTAAGTTTTCACGTCGCCTTTTGGGAAAAAGAAAAGAAAAAAGGAATTATGTACTAGTTTCCTTTATTTATTTAAGTACCTTTAATTTTAGGCAGCATTGCCTTTCAAAGTTATAAGGCATCAATTTTAATGATAGAAATGTAATGTTTAAAAACTCCTACCAGTTCATTTTAACCCAGCCGGTTCTGTTCAGATTTTATTGGCTCCAAAATCCGAGTTTGTAGACATATACTAGACACTTTCTTTGGATCAGAAGCTGAGTTTATATAGTCTAAATCCTAGAAACAATGGGAAGCATTGCTTACCAGTTATTCCTATAACTAACCACAAACCTCTTTCATTGAAACATTTTTTTTTTTTTTTTATTGTTGCAGTGATGGATCTGTCCAAGACAAGGATATGGACCCTTCACGTGCTGATGTTGACGTAGCAGCAGTTGATATGGCTGATCTGGACGATAATCTAGAGGATGAGCTGGCTAATGTTGCTGATGGAGCGGAAGCAGCAGAACGAGCGGCTCCTGCAGATGGTATGGATATATCAGCAGTTGATATGGCCTACCTGGATGATAATCTAGAGGATGAGCTAGCTAATATTGGGGATGGAGCAGAAGCAGGGGAACGAATGGCTCCTGCAGAAGGTATGGATATTTCTTCCAAAGTGGATGGCTCACCACGACAGCAAGTATATAATGAGCTGGAAGACTCGGGAGATGATATGGGTCCTATGATGCCCAAAAGCATTGGATTAAGAAGGAAACTCAAGATGGTAATTGATTTTGATGATGATGATGGTGGTGAATAAGATTTTATTGGGAAAGGTTGATCTTTTTTAAGTTCTATATATCTGAATCTAATGATCAAACATTAAATGTAAGCAATGAATGGGAATTATTGTACAGAGTAAACAGCAGTATGGTAGGCCAAGTTCCTTTCTTCATTTTTTTTATGCTTGTTATTTGCCCTTTCCACATGCCTCCATGACAGTAGGATATCATAGGCAATGACGTAAATATTGCTGATGTTTTGATTTTACAGTGAGAATTGTGAAAAATAAATAAACTGATGCCCACATGTATGTTGTTCCAGGGATACATTTTCTTGCTACAGTGCATGATACTTTTATCAAAAAATACTTTTTTGGTAAATATGTTTTAGGAACATACACCTTTGGTAAATTGTTCCCAGGCTTTTAAAGATCAACTGGTGGTCCGTTGCCCCTTGGGAAGCTTCACAGGTTTCTTTCATTTCCTTTCTATGTCACTATATCAGCACGACCACTCTCTAGTCATGTCCTTGAAATATTTTTTGGTTGGCAGTTTTCTATCCCTGGGATCTACCTATTTGCTGAATCGACTGCTCAGTCTAATTGTCCTTTGTACCCCAAAAGGAGTTAGACGTGTTGGGAAGTCCCACATCCCACGTGAGCTTAAGTAATAGACTTGACATATTTTAATATACATGTATGGGCCTTCCACTTATCAGCTTAAGCTTTTGGGTTGGTATATGGCTTCTTACATGGTATGAGAGCGGGTTTTGATCCCGTTCTTATGTAGCCCACGTAACAGGCCCGTCCATGAAATCTGTTGGGCCTACACATGAGGGGGAGTGTTGGGAAGTCCCACATCCCACATAACGACTGGTGCTCGTCGTCCACATGATATTGTCTACTTTGGCTCATCGGATTGCCTTGCAGTTACACATATATATGCAAGATCAAGACTATTGTGTTTTCGATATGAGACTAATGCACCACTGCATACTCAGTCCTCATCGGACCCAACGACTTTCTACAAGGGAGCCACAGGCGTGACAACTAGTCCTACCTGCCTTTGTCTACTCCACATGATTCCTTGCATTGAGCATAGTATCTTCATGAAATGTCACATCCTTGCTGATCATAAATCAAGGCGAGTCTTGATTAATACACCACAACATGTATCCTTTTCACCCTAGAAGCATATTCCATCAAGTTATACTTGGCTGCCTTTGATTCTAATGTGTCGATTTTAAGATTAGCATGAGTTGGACAACCAAAGGTTCTCTAGTTAGAGTAATCAACTAGATTACCTGATTGATCCCTTCCGATGTCTTGTGACGTATTACTGAGTAGGAAGACTTATTAATCAAGTAGAAAGTCATGTTCACCGCATAACCAAGGTTATCCTTACTTTTCAATATGTAAATCCAAAGACTATCCAAAAGTTATTAAACATTAATCTTGTATTAAACATCGTTTGAATGTAACCAAGGTTTGATCCTTAGTTGTCAATATTTAAATCCAGAGTTCTCTTAAATAATTATCTATGAACGTCAACAAATAAGGAGATCTACCTTGGGACATAACTTTAAAAGTACCCCACAAATCTGAATAATTGCAATTAAGGATACCTTTAGTGTGGTGAATACCTGCTCCAAAACTGACCTTTGCAATGTTTTTCAAATATGTACTTCCCATAGAAGTCCAACTTGCCTCTCACTGTGCCACATAACTAACATGGATAGAACATGTAGAATGCAAACTCAAAAAAAAATTATTTTTGTATATCCTGTCTTTGGAGGCATAACCTCCATTAATATAGAAAGGTTGCCTTAATCAAGGCAATAGATTTGTATACAAATCTAATCACCATTATACAATTTCTAAATATGAATAATTGACATCTATTATTGACCCAATCTAATAACATCTCGCTTGTATTCATCCCTGATAAATTACAATCAATCTCAATGTGTTTTGTGTGTTCATGAAAAACGGGATTGACAGTAATCCGAATAGCACTAGTATTGTTTGCATAGAGTGGTGTGGCACCTTTTGCAAAAATTTAATGTAGACCACGAAGCCATAGAATCTTTGAGCAAGCTGCAGACGTAAACCGGTATTCAGCTTTGGTAGAGGATTTTGAAACCTTATCATGTTTCTTACATTTTCAAAAGATCAAGATATCACCAAGCAACATGCACCATCCAGTCGTAGATCGTTGCATATGGGGACAACCGGCCCAATCAACATTAGAATATGCTGCGAGAGTAATCTAATTTGTTGTTGGGAAAAATAACCCATGACTTGGCGTCAAAAGAAGATATCTTATAATCCATTGGACAACACCCAAATGGAGATGTCGAGGAGTAGTCATGAATTGACTAACTAAGTTGACGTGGAGATATCAGCACGAGTGATAGTCAAATAAACCAAGCTACCAACTAGACGACGATAGAAAGTAGGATCATGAAGGGGATCGCCTTCATCTTGGTGTAGTTTGATATTTACCTCAACTGAGGTGTCAACTAGAGTGGAATTTCGAAGACCAGCCATGTCAATCAGATCAAGAGCATATTTTTGTCGATTGAGTGTAATGGACTTTGGAGATTGATGTACTAGAAGATCGAGGAAGGGCCAAGATCTTTCTTGTGAAAAGATTTGTGAAGAGAAGCTTGAAGATGGTGGATCATAACTGTGTCAGTACCAGTAATGATGATGTCATCAACATAAACTAGTAGTATTGTATTCCCACTAGAGTCATGGTATCATAATGTGATGTGGCTTTGACTCTACATGAGGCCTTTAAAAACCGTGAGGCAAGATTTGATTGAAATCCCATGAGCCAAAGCGAACAATATCATGCAGACAGCGGGCCTAGGTCATTACAAATGGTATCCAAACTGAGGATGACTCTATTTTCCAAGGGGGGTACGTCACGCCTGTGGCCCCCTGTATAAGGGCGTTGATGCTCTTTGAATCTGCTTTGAAAATGAAACCTCGTAAATGTATGCCAAAGGCTTTTAAAAGCTTTAGTTCATAAAAATATTTTTGATTGATGCAAGAATGTTAATCATATGTTAAAAATAACTTTTAAAAGATATACATATCTAGTCCAAGCAAGTTGTGAATTTTAAAACAAAAACATCCGATGCATGTGATCTTCAATCAAATTTAAAAGTGTAAGCGCAAGTATATATGCCTAAGGCATTTGAAAGTGTAAATCACAAAAAGATATTTGATTGAATTGAAAAGACAAATCACATGTAATTTAAAAATAAACTTGAAAATGATTTGCCTGTCAAAGCTAAGAAAGTTGTGTGAAACTTTAAAATCAAATACATGTGATTTGTGAGTGTTGTTGAATAAAAAACAGAAGATAGATTAAAAGTGACTTTCTTGTGATGGAAAACAACAACCAAAGATTCAACCAAGTATATGAAACATATTAAATGTGATTTCAAAGGTGATATCCAAAACATAATTCACTTAGATATACCAATTTGAGTCCAACTTGGTGTGAATCAAGGTGATGCATCCAAAATAATAAATCAACTTATATTCATATTCATGTTAAGGATACAACAATTCATAGTAATCATGCTAAAATAGATTTACGAATAATTTAAGCAAAGCAAGAAAACATATCATGAGGAAAACAAAGCTATCATGAAAAGTTTTACCTATGTAATTCAAGATTTTGGTTTACCTTTGAACCTCTAGCCATTTTCCACTCATTCCTTTTCAAGGTTTTTCTTCCGTGGAAACCCTATGCCATGGAACCATGCTTAGATTCATGTTAAAATCAATCAAAAAGTTTTTTTAAGAACATGAACCTAAAGTACCTAAGATGATTTGAAAATCTAAGACCATAGGCTCGCATGATTTGAAAATCTTCTTTTCAAGATTAATGCATCCAAGTTTAAAATCCAAAACATGCATGAAACACAAGCTCTAAAAGTTTTAAAACCATGTATTTCAAAATTCAAGATTTCAAGTTTTTCAAAAATAGTGCATGTGTGAAAACTCAAATAATGATAACATGATAATGCATCTATCAAATTACAACACACATGCACTTTGATTGCAACACACACACATACGACACACACACACACAACACACACTGAATTTTCACTCTAAGTCTTCATCTCCTCCTAAGCTGGACAAGTCTTGAAATCTTCATGGATGCTTCTTTGAGCTTGGGTTTGGACTCTAGTTCTTTTTCTTTGTTCTTCTTGATGCTTAAAGTTTGAACATTCTTCAATCTCCCTCTTCAGCTTTCTCTCTTTGGCTAAGCATCTTCTGTAAAACTTAATTAATGCTTCCGCCACTTTTAACTCTTTCTTCTAGCTCAAATTTGAGCTCTAAGGCTATCCTTTGAACTTGTTTATGTTCTTATTGTTATTTTCCGATTATGTTATATAGTATGTGGGATTATGATACCTTACTTCGCTTATACTACACAGGTTTCATGAAATTTTAACATACCCTACTTGTGATGACATTGTGTGGCCTCACATGTGAAATCCTGTGGGAACCCGTGCTTGGGGTACAAAGGTTAATGTGGAGTTAATTAAACTTAAGCCCCTTGCGCAGTACGTCATGCCCCTCAGAGCCCGTGCCTAATTATGTAACTTGGGCCCGGGGCTTAACACCAATTGCCAAAGGGCATTTGATGACTTAAGAAGACTCTGATTGAAGAACGTATTGGTTCTCCTCAAACAACTTGAAGTAGAAACCGAAGCATCTGATTTTGCATTCTGTGAGTAATAAAAAGGAATGGAAGGGCTCAGCCATAAGGTTAAAGATCTAGGCATCCATGCCAAGCGGGCTTTAACAAGATCACTCTGTTTATTAAGGTTATGTCCACTTTTTATGACTAACCCTGTCACATACAATGAATAGTAAAATGGAGCAGTTCTGGGAGTGTTTATCATTTGGAGGTTCCTCCGTTCTCATGAGATGAGCATGTGAAAAACATGTTTGGTATATATAAATCACTGTTTTGAATTTTAATCTCACTGGAAGCAATCTCTGTTCCTAAAGGCACTCTGGTTGTTTCTATAGATTTTTTAGAAAATAGCATATTTTGATTCAAAATCACATTTTCTGTACAAAAAAAAAAAAACTAGTTTGGAGCAGTTTCGTTGGAGAAGTCACCAAAAAATGTATAAAAATAAAAATTCGCTGAAACTAATGGAATTTGAAAGAAAACTCAGAGTGCTACAACTTTCGTGCATACACCAAATCCAGATTCTGTACAGATTGGGCTCTAAAAATCAGTTTTTTTTTTTAAAGAAAATGGTAAAACAGATTATGATTTTTCAAAAAATGTAAATCAGGTCTTCACATTTTGAAATCTTAGTTCCAACAAGCTAAATTTGATGTTATACACTCAAGTAGGATGACTTAAAGTGTAAACACATGTGATTCATCAAGATTAATAATTTAACAAAATTTTTTTGATGAAATAATTTCACAATTTTCAAAATTGAATTGAAATTATGTAAACCAGTCTTCACTTTCTCAACCTCCTCAAAAAAAAAAAAATGTACACTTACTAATTCTGGTTAAGAGAATCCAAGTTATGCCTTCTAAATTTTGGTATTTATTATTTTCATCAAAAATACACACAATAAAGAATGTCTATTTACTACTCTCAATTGAAGACCTCCAGGTTTTGCCTTTTGACTGTTGGTACTAGTATCAAGCAATCCAAGCAATAATTTGAGATAGACTTTACATTAATGTAAAACAAATCTTCATATCTCAAGACTAATTTGACTAATTTGTAATTTGGGTCTTAATTTAGGCATATTTTAAAAACTAAATTCAGTACCATATCTCTGTTAGATATGAAGAAATTGAATAGGAGTCAAGTGGTCAAACCATTAATTTGAGATAAGACCTTGCGTTAATGTAAAATATATCTTAACGTCGCGTGACTAATTTATAAATTTGGGTCTTAGTTCTTGTCTAATTTGAAAATTACATTTGAGTACCCATATGACTGGTGTGAACTTGGGTTGGGTCAGACCCAAAATCATTATGCCCTGGACCTGAATCCTACTGCAATCAATCATTCTTATCATTATTGCCACTATCGATAGATTTATTATTCAAAAACTCTTATTCAAAAAGTCTACATGGACTAACTCATTGAGTTAGTCCATGTAGCATAACTCTTTATTATTTTCATCGTTGGCTCATGTGGGCTCCCCTTTTTATCTAAAACCATCCATATCACTTGCCCTTAAATAATTAGGTTCTGTTCGAATTTCACTTCCACCGGAACAGATACTAATCGTTAGATTGATCTGCATGTGAAAATGATGTGGAGGATAATTCATTTTTAAATAATTAGAAATACGAAATTTGGATATAATTCAAAGAGTAATTTATTTTCCTAAATTATTTTAAACATTTCCCCCCTTTTAATTCTTATGTTGACAATTTTTTCTTATTTTCTCTCTGCATTCAATTTTGGTAATGTTTCTAGAAATAATACATGATTATTGGGAAAAAAATACTATTATAGGAAAAAGTCATATTTTATTTTAAAAGCCATGTCGGGTAAGGTTGATATTAAGAAAATGGCATGACTACAAAATAATTTTTGCTTTGACAATAAGTAAGGGGGTTTATTTGGGTACTTTGGAAAAATGAGAGACTTTAATTTTGTAATTTGAGAAAATGTATAGGATTTACATTGTGGGCCCCCATTCATAGGATTTACAATGTAGCTCCACCTTCTGTGATTGTGATAATGTGACCCACCTTTAAGAATTATAAAGTGGGGTCACTTTTTTTGTGACTGTGGACACGAGACCCCCTTTAGAAATTACAACGTGATGCCTACTTTTTTATATATTGGAAGATGGAGCCCACATTTATGGGATTTATAATGTGGTCCCACCATAATAGAATTATAATATGGGCCCACCTTTTTTTACTATGACCACGTGACCCACCTTTAGAAATTATAAAGTGGGGCCACCTTTGAGATTGTGAATATAGGGCCTACGTACCTTTAGGATAGGTGGGAGCATTTGAAGTGTTTAAATGATATTCTTTAAAATGCAAGAGATAAGTAAGAAACAACTGTGCCAACAAGTTATTTCTTAAAAAAAAAAAAAACTTTTTTCATTCCAAGTTTCCTATGCCACTGGATTAAGTTTTTAAGATTCCTTCCTGTAATATCAAAATTCGAAACATTGACTTATATGTGCCAAACATGTTTTCCATAGCCTTATCTCGCAGGACCATAGCCACATTTTTTTATGATTGTGGATAAAGAATCCACTTCTAGAAATTACAATGTGGTGCTCGCCTTTAAAAGTTAGACCGTGCGAGCAGCACATTCATAGGATTTATAATGTGGGACCACATTTATAAGAATTATAATGTGAGGCTATCTTTTTTGTTGATTGTGAACATAAGGCCCACTTATAAATTAGAATGTGGTAACTACAATTAGAAATTCGAACATGGGGCCACATTCACAATTTGGGCCCTCATTCATAGGATTTACATTGTGCTCCACTTTTTGTGATCATGATCATATGACTCACTTTTAAGAAATCTAAAGTGGGGCCATCTTTTCTATGATTGTGGTCACAAGACCCACCTTTAGAAAACTACAACGTGATGCTCACCTTTAAAAATTAGAAGATAGAGCCCACTAAACGGTTTAAAATGTGATCCTACCATTATAGGAATTATAAACTGTAGCCACCTTTTTTGAGATTGTGAACAGGCGCCTACCTTTAGGATAAGTGAGAGGATTTGGAGTCTTTAAAAATGATTCTTTAAAAAGCAAGATAAGCAAGAAACAACTATGTCAGCAAATTATTATTTTTCTAAATAAAGTTTTTTCATTTTAACTTTCTATGCTAGCAAGTTAACATATTGAGATTCCTTCTCTTGAGATCAAAATTCGGAACAGTGATTGATACATATTTTCCATAGACTTTTCTTTTGGAAATATGGGAACTTCCGAATGGCACGATGCCAAACACAACCCTGATATCCAAGCTCTCTCTTGTTTCTGCCCCTTTAAAAGTTAGTCCACATTTAGACAGCAACTCTTTACCCAAAGCAATTCGGTCATGGGATCTAAAAAATTAGGGACTATCATATTTAGCAAAGCTTTCCCTCTAAAGTATATTTTTGTAATGAATCTTGTGTTGTTCATTTTTATTTTTAAGGTTATTATGCTAAGAGTGGTGCTATTGGCACCACGAATTTTTCTCTCCTCACCGCACTACAAGACAAAAAATTTTTTTTCCTAAACTACCCTTCCTCCCTCTCTTCCCTTCCTCCTCCTCCCTCCTCCTCCCTCCTTCCTCCCTCTCCCAGCCTCCACCCTCATCCCCCTCCCCTCCCCCTCCCAGTCGCCGGCGGGGAGGGAGATCTACCGGCAGCCGGCTGGCCTCCCTCCCCCTCTCTCCCTCTCCCCTCTTCCTTCCTCTCTCCCTCTTCTTTCCCTCTTCTCCCTGTCTCCCTCCCTCTCCTTCCCTCCCCTACTCTTCTTCTCCCTCCCCCTCCCCTTCCCCCTCCCCCCCCCCCCCCCCGGCTGGCGACGGGGAGGGGGAGGGGGAGGGGGAGGGAAGGAGAGGGAGGGAGAGGGAGAAGAAGGAAAGAAGAGGGGGAGACGAAGAAAGAGGGAGAGGGGGAGGGAGGCCAGCCGACCGGGGCTCCCTCCCCGCCGGCGACTGGGGGGGGGGGGGGGGGAGGGGGAGGGGGAGGGAGAAGAAGAGTAGGGGAGGGAAGGAGAGGGAGGGAGAGAGGGAAAGAAGAGGGAGAGAGGAAGAAAGAGGGAGAGGGGGAGGGGGAGGGGGAGGGAGGCCAGCCGGCCGGGGCTCCCTCCCCGCTGGCGACTGGGGTGGGGGGGGGGGGGTGGGGGGGGGGGGGGTGGAGGCTGGGAGAGGAAGGGAGGGTGGAGGGAGGAGGAGGAGGAGGGGTAGTTTAGGAAAGGTTTCTTCTTTTTTTTTTCCGCGGTGGGAAGAGCAAAAACTGTGGTGCCAATAGAGCTCCCCTTATGCAAAAGCAGTTTAGTTTTTGGCCTCATATCCAACTAATTTTTGTAGTTTAAATTCCTAAAATCTCTCTCTATCTCTCTCTATATATGGAACAATATACGAGATGCACCCTCTATTAGGAAACATGTGAGATGTGGACTCTCCAAAAAACCTAGAGATAAGTCAAAATAATTGGACTCCAGTCAAAATCAATATTGATTGCAAAACCAAAAGTTAGATTTTGCAATCAAATTGCCCTTGTTATATATTTATACTAGCAACAAATGCCCGTGCCAAGCCCGGGCCCAAAAAGATAAATATATTAAAAATTGGAAACACATATCAAAAGGATAAATATTTGAAAAATGATTAGCTAATAATTTGAAATGACTTGTGTTTTTAATATGCACTCTAATAGTAAATATAGCAAAATTATTCCTAAAAACACTTTATTTTTTGCGGGATCACTAAACATGAGTCATATGCATGATAATATATTAACCCTTATATTAATGCTCACAACACTATCATGTGTTCAATCTAACGGTGCGGCCACACAAAAATTGTAGATGGTCATATTCATAGCGACAATATGGCATGGTAATGTATTTCCATTTGTATGATGTTCATGTGATTTAAAAATAAACATAAATAAAAACTTAATCTTTTATTAACTATAATTGGAAAGAAAATAAGATACACTAATTCTCGAGAAACAGGAAACACCCAAGCGGTTAATGTGTCTCATCTCACACAACTGTGTAGAGGTCAAGTATCACAAAAAAAAGTAGTATCACTTACCTGTCTAGCATAAAATAAAAATAGGCATATTAATTCTCAGTTTAAGAATGTTATCACTTGAGTCTTCCAATATGATATGAGTATTCCAGTATCTGTGTTGCAAACCATCTTCATGTGAGTGAAGGGAGTGGGCCCCACAACATGTGACTCACTTACATAGCAACTATTGATCATCTGAAGCTTTTTAATTTGTAGAGATCCTCTTCAAACCTAAAGAAAATGCATAAAAAAATAATTACTTATAGTCCTCAGTTAGAGGAGTATGATTTTAGAATGGGACCAGCCAATGAGAAAATTGTATAGAGGACATATAGTTACTGTAAAGTGATTTTATATTTAATTAGAATTTAAGAATTTGATTAAAGACATTATGTAATTTAGTTTCTCAAGATTATCTCAACCTTTAAAGATGGTGCGTGGATCATTCAAGTGGGGCCCACTGGCGTCCACTTATTTGATATGTTTTTAGTGTCATCCATGTATAATGGGTCTCATCAGGTTATTTAAAGTCATAGCACAATAGGGAAATTTAGACCTCATTTTATCCCCTTTTTTATATGTGGAACGTTGGTAGAGCATCAAGTGATTATGCTGTTATTTAGTGTATGATTAAGTAACTCCATGACCCAAAGGGTTGATCATAGAATTAAAGACGGACCCTGATAAAGAATCTTAACCAATAAAAAAATCAATGATACATAATAAAAATCAGATCACAAAAAAAAAAAAAAAGAGAGAGAGAGCCAATAATCCATCTCTAACACTTCATGATCAAATAAAAGAAAAACATTTAATTTCATTAGATCTAATAGTATTACCAATGTTGAAGCATCATAGATATGTAAAATTTACAAAAGCCATAAGGTCAAACATGAAATCAATAAATGGATCAAAGAATGTAAAACCCAATAAATGTGACAAAATAAAACCATTCTAATTAATAAATAATAAACCCCATAAACAAAAATTGTAATAATAAAAGCACAATAAAATTACATCAAATAAACTTAATAAGTCAAAACGGTCTAATTTTGAGTTTATAAAACAATCAAGGTCCTTTTTCAAAAGTATAAACTTTAACAGAACTTATGGGTGAGGGCTACACTTTCCGTTACTCTCACAGACTACACTTTCCACTACTCTCACAGACCACCGGAACCTCCATCTCTTCTTCCCCACATAACACGTTAAAAAAAAATTATCGCCTGGGATAGAAAAATTGCTGACATCGTGGGATCCACTGATCAAGACCCAGATCAAACCCCACCAACAAAATCGCCCAGGCCCCCTCTTCAAGATCCATGGTCCAGATCTAAAAACAATGGCCCACATTGGCCCCACAGTCCAAAAAAAATTGAATTAAAACCCAAATTCCTTACAACCGTCAGTCTCCCTTTAGACTGCTGGATGGCGGACTAAACGGGCCCCAACTCTCATGGGTCCACATGTCTGAGGTCGCCCTTGCCATGTCCGGCCCGATGAACGGACCAGAAATCAATCAGCAGCCAACTTGTATAGAAAACTCAAAGTAATGCTGAGCTGTTGCTATTTCGGTATCAAACCACACATTATCACGGCTCACCATTATTTTCAATTCAATTCAATTCAAACTTGTATAGAACACTTTTCCAATTCAATTCACCATAATATCAATAACTTGAACAGGGCACTCTTAACATGTTGATGCTGAGTTCCATTCCTGTTGGGGAGTGGACCCACTCAATTAGACAGGAGAAGAAGATGAAAGTAAAACCTGAAATTGGAATGGCCATGAGGCCAGATTCCCTCCAACACTTTGCTCAAACCGTCTCGCTCCTCATAAAGGCGCAGGGTAATAATATTACGGAAATACCCTTACACGACAGTTGGCTTGATTTAACAGTCTGACCCGGATGTAATCAGGCTCCACACATAACAATATATTCCAATATAAACTTTTATATCTTTTTAAAATATTTAAATCTTCATTTGTTTTTTTTTAATTAGCCAAAAGTTTCATATATACCTTATTGAAATCTTCCCAAAAATTATGTCAAACTTTTATATGTTTCTGAAATGTTCAAATCTTCATAAATATATATATATATATATATATTTAAAATTAGCCAAAAGTTTTATATCTTCTTCAAAATCTCCCAACAACTAAAATCACACAGAAACTTATACCAAGGATTCATGTACCCACATATCTAAATATATATACATGGGAACAGACATGATACCTAAGAAAAGAGGGAAAATAATAGGACCAGTACTTCAGCACAATAACTGATGACTAATTAATTCCCTTGTTCGGGAACAAAGTATCCACCGAGTCACCCCTATCCGACCGACTCATGGTCCATCCCAAGAAAAGGCTCCAAGCTAGAGATTCTCTCCTTGAGTCCAATATCAACACCACCAGGGGCCGGGAAGCCCTGAAATGGTAGTGGTGGTGGGTCAGGTTCCACCTTTGGAAAATATGACATTTCTGGAAAGAAATTTCCACTTGGCATTCCAGGAAAATCCCAGTCAGTGATTTCCGAGTTTAGCTCGGTGGAAACTGAGTCAGGAAAACAAGGTTTGTTGGGTTGGGTTGGGAAGTTGAGCTTGGCCTTGTGTCCTCTGATTCTCATGGCTGCCTCATCGTAAGCCATTGCAGCTTCCTCTGTAGTGCTGTAGGTTCCTAGCCATACACGTGCGCCTTTGCGAGGATCTCGAATCTCGGCCGCCCATTTCCCCCATGGACGCTTCCTCACTCCTCTGTAGAGACTCTTTCTCTCTTTCTCCTTCTTCTTCTTCTCTCCTGAATTTACATTTGTTAGCTTCTCAACTGGGGTCTCTGTGGTTTTTCCATCTTTTCCTGCATGACCCAAAATCATTTTATCTCTCTCTCAATGATCATTTAAGTACTTTTATCATCGTTGGATGAACTGGGTCTCACTTGATTGCACTACTGTAATAAGTGATTGGATTGTTAACAACAATCTCAGTGTTAATGGTGTGTGGGGTTCCAACTTCAAACATTCATCTAGGATCAAGATGGAAAGGTGATGAAGATGAGATACCCACCAAACCCCACCCTATGATGAAACTTGAAATGACAATTTCCAGAACTCTTCGCTTATCTCTGCCATCGCCCCCTCGAATCCGTACCTCCTCTCTGCCGACCTCAACATCTCCGCCTTCTTCTCCGCCGATATCTCAAATATCCCTTCGCCCGCCGCCCGAGCCGACCTGCTCATCTCTCCAGAGATCCCGCAATTCACCAGCTGGAAGCAACCGATCCCTGCCACTGATTCCAGAACCTCCAGCATAGATCCACTCCCCGGCGAGATCAGCAACCGATCCCTGCCACTGATTCCAGAACCTCCAGCACAAATCCACTCCCCGGCGAGATCAGCGACTGGAAGTCGATCTCCGGCGGGTTTCTGACGATTAACCTGACTGAAGAAGGAAGAAGAAAGGAAGAAGGAGATGGGGAAAAAGAGGAAGGGAAGAAGAAAAAGAAAAGAAGAATAAAGAGAAGGAAGTAAAGAGAGGAAAAGAAAAGAAGAAGAAGAAGTGCAGAGGCTGGCTGTGGGGGAAGGAAGAAAAGGAAGTGCAGAGGCTGGCTGTTGGGGAAGGAAGAAAAGAAAAGGAAAGGGGATGATGGGGATAGGAGTTCTACGCAGGGGAGGATGGTGGAGAGAAAAACATCTGAGACCCCAGCCGAAAACCCCACTCAATCCTCTACCCCATAAAGAGAACAATCGAGAGAGATAGAGAAAATAGTGTAGTGCAGCGGAGTGGGTATATGCAGGTGCAGCAATGAGATGGAGAAGGGAAAGGAGAAGATGGGGAAGTAGAGGAAGACAAGAAAGAAGAAAAAAAAGGGAGAGGTGCAGTGGGTGCAGATCCGCAGGGGAGAGGAGTGCGAGGAAAGATAGAGGAAAAAGAGGGTGAGAGAAACAATGGAGAAGGAAAGGAACAGGAAGAGCTCTGGGCGGAGGGAGACAGTGAGCGGAGGAAGAAAAAGGTTTAGGGTGGAACAGAGGAGGAAGCAGGGTAGAGGGAGAGCAGGGAAGGAGAAAATGAGGGAGGAAAAGATGGGTGTGCAGGTGCTGTGAGGGGAGAAAGAAGAAGAAAAGGAAAGAATAGGAGGAGGAAAGAAAGAGAAAAGGAAGAAGAAGAAAGAGAGGGTGGTGCGCAGGTGAGTGTGAGTGCAGGCAGTGACGAGGTAGAGGAAGGAAAAGGAGGGAAGAGAGGAAGAGAGAGGGAGAAGCAGTGTGTGCAGGTGGGTGATGGGGCTGGCGCGTGGGTGCAGCAATGAAGGAGGGAGGAAGAGAAGAGGTGAACGTGGGGGAGAGAAGAGAGGGAGCAGGGGAAGAGAGAAGAGACTGTTGGATGGGATGGGCTGGAGGGAAGAGTTTCCCGAATCTGGGACTCTCATTCCCAGATCTTATAGGACTCTACTCTCACGTGAAAACAGTTGATCCCTCCCTCTTTTTCTCTTTTTTTTTTTCTTGGGTATTTCTCTGAAAGAAGAGAATTTTCAGGGATGAGGTGGCACCCCCCACAGCCCACCTCCCCCTTTGCTTTAATATATATAATATGAGAAATATTCAAGTGAGAACTAATTCTCACCTATTATATGAGAAATTTTTTGCGGGGTCCAACTAGCAACCCATCCAAACCTAACAACCAACAGGGAACCCCCTGATAGTCACTAATCCCAAGGATTGATACACATCCAAATGGATTGAGCCGTTGGATCGATAGTTGAATATTTTTTTTTGAATATGAAGCCATTAAACTTGTGGGCCACGGATGAAAGGGTTAGGGGGATGGATTTGGAGTTAAACTTGATACTTGAGGTGGTCTTACATAGATCTTTCCATCCCCCTTGGTCCCATCCCCAAATGGGCTCCACAATTTGGCCCCACAAAAAAGTTCTCATATAATATGTGAGAACTAGTTCTCACATTTATATATATCAATTATTTAGTGCACATGATGTGCATTTTATCTTAAATGCACACCTCAATATGGAGCCCATCTAGGACCCCAGTTGGGGATGGAATCATGGGATCCCTTCATCTAGTGGGCTCTATCATAAGTGGATGTTTTCATCCCACCCATGTCCCATAACCATAATCCATGGGCCCAACATTATTAACCACTAAAATCACAATTCAAAAAAACACGAAAGAATCCAACAAAGGTTGACCTGCCCGGACCCTAATAGGATTCCACGCCTCTTTTCTCTCAACCCCTGCCCATCTCCTCCCTAGATACACTCTTCACTGTCCCAGAAGAAAATGGGCAACTGCAATGGCCTCCCCGCCACCAATGCCACCGCCGACCGCTACAATACGCCTCCCACCGCTAACGTCAACATCCAACCCAATCCTACGCACCCCTCCCCCAACTATCCTGCGCACCCCACCCCCTCCTATCCTGCGCATCCCACCCCACCACCACCCGTCCCCCGGCCTCTCTCGGGCATCGGCCGGGTCCTCGGCCGCCCGATGGAGGACGTTCGGGCCACGTACACCTTCGGGCGCGAGCTCGGCCGCGGCCAGTTCGGCGTCACCTACCTCTGCACCCACAGAGAAACCCGTAAGGCCTACGCCTGCAAGTCCATCGCCACGCGAAAGCTCGTGAACCGCGACGACGTGGAGGATGTGAGGAGGGAGGTGCAGATCATGCACCACCTCACCGGCCACCGCAACATCGTCGAGCTCGTCGGCGCCTTCGAGGACCGCCACTCCGTCAATCTTGTAATGGAGCTGTGCGCCGGCGGCGAGCTCTTCGACCGGATCATCGCCAAGGGCCACTACTCGGAGCGCGCCGCGGCCGCCCTCTGTAGGGAGATGGTCACTGTAGTCCACAATTGCCACTCCATGGGCGTCATGCATCGCGATCTCAAGCCGGAGAATTTTCTCTTCTTGAGTGAGGAGGAGGACTCGCCGCTCAAGGCGACGGATTTTGGGCTCTCCGTCTTCTTCAAGCCAGGTAATGTACTTATTCTTCTTCCTGTTGTTGGTTTTGTTAGTCTTCTTTTGATTCTGTTGTTAGCTTGAAATGGATGGGGTTTTGAATTGGGGGAGTAAAGTAATTGGAAATTTGTTGAATAGATAGATGTGGGCATGAGATTTGTTGGAGGGGGGTCTCTTGGATCTTGATTCTTTCTAGTGTTTGTTGGGATTTTCTCAGAAATGTTGAGAATGGGTAATGTAATGTGGCATGTTTTTGGCCCCATCAGATAGAAGGGTGTGTTTGTAGATTGGGCATCTACCCAAAAATGTGATTCAATGGTTGTTGCTAGCAGATTGATCTCAAGGCTCGATCGGATAGGTGATCAACATAGACTTATCATAGGTTTGAATGCGCAGCCCTGCCCTCAAAGGGAGGTGTTGTTTTTACCATTGCTACAATCAAGGAGGGGATCTCAACTCAAGTTACATCCTATCATATTATGACATGGATTTATAAAATAAATAGATCTGTTAAAAATTTAGATCGCCCTTGATTACTGGTTTCCTTTGTATACCACTTTAATTGGAGCTGTGTTAATTGTTGGTTCGATCCATGCCTCTATGCCATTAGACATGTTTTCCAAATATGCATTGGTGAATATCACTTATATTTAGGTGGTGTATGTTGGTTTTGCATTGAGGTGTTGTTTATTGAATGATTCGGAATCACAAGAGGTGCGTCCTGTTCTATGGATATGATCCATTTACCAAAATGCTCTTCTTTGGTCCGAAACAAATATATGCTCTTGTTTTTTTTTTGCCTAGTTTTTAGTGGGTCTCTATGTCCCCATGGTAACCCTTGGTCTATGTTATAAATGTTACTGCATGCTTGCAGTGTGTGTATGTAAACACATGTAGTGTATACATTTATATTTTCAAGAGAAACAGAAACCTCATTTGCGAAATAAAAAATGTCTACATGGATCTCACCAAATTGTCAATCCCAACCCTTCATACTTGCTCTGCTGCATATGAATAGGAAGGCCCAAAAATTGACAAATCAAACTATTATTCACGATTGGATTTTAGCATAGAAAGTCCATTTTTATGTAAGAGTTGAAATTTATTAAACTTTGATGCATAAATCAAAGTAGGATAATTCAATAGGGACTTTTTTTTTTTTTTTGGCAAACTTCAGTTAATTAATACCAACACCTTTCCATCCACCCATCCCCTTGAGTATGCAATGTGTGTTCAGGTGGGCTCTACAACAGGGATCTTTTATATGTAACTAAGTACTTAGGCCTTGTTTGGCATCTCTACTCTTTTTCTGACAGACTATTCAAAATAGAGCCATTACAGAAAGAGCTATAAAAAAAAGAGGCTAAAACAAAAAAATGTGTTTGGTAATGAACGGGTCTACTTCAAAATAGACCGTTTGGTATGCCCTCTATTTACCTCTTTTTAGAGGGGTATCTTCTGTCATTATGTAAAAAAATAAACTTATGCACATTTTCATCAAAATATGCCCTCTACACACATACCAAAACATCATAATCTCTTATAATTTGAAAACTACTACAACTATTTCCATCAAAATATGGCCTGTAACTTGTAAACAATTTAAAAATTACCACAATCAATATTTTTTTCTATTCATTTGATTTTTATTTTCTTTTTCTGTATATACAACGGTACATTATTACAACTTCCAATCCGTGTCATATGGAGAAATTAAAACTGTTAATTCCATTATCCAAGACAAAATCTACTACACACTCAACATCCATTTCCATTCCAAAACCATCAAAAAATAAAACAAGAAAATTCATTCCACTTCATATTAATATTCAAACATCCTTTCAACAAAATAAACCCAACCCAACAAAATAGTTGGTAGAAAATGAACCCCACCCTTAAAAAAAAAAATTTAAAACTATCACTCCACAGTTGAGAAATTGTGCTCAAGTTGCATATAGTCTCTTCAGCTCTATGCTTCAAAAGTTGCTCCAGGCACTCCTATCCTGAAAATAGAAAGGAAGAATGTTAGTAAATGACACCATTTGATTCCCTTTATTCCTCAATTTACAAACAACAAATAATTACCAACCAATGCAAAGGTTGAGATGATTGTAACATCTTCATCTAGTTGTCATTTGCATTTGTTCCAATCTTGTGCTTTTGAGCTTTTTTCACACATCATCTAAGCCTTTCAAATACCTTCACAAGCATCCGCAAAAACCCAACAAACAAACACCCAACTCTTATCTCACAAACAAGAGCCTGCAAACAACAACATTCATCTCCACAACCCACAAATATCATACGCATATTTGTATGATGTGAGTTTCTCTTCATACAAATCTGATGCGAGTATTTCTTCATATAAATTGATTAAGCAAGTCTTAAAGCCATACACAAATATCATCATGAACACATTGGGCTGTCTGCCAATTACAAAAGAAGCGGTCATTCATGTATAGCTGAAAGTATCACAGGATGTGATACATACAGGGAAAATCCATATTATGAAGCCCGTTTGTAAGATATTAGATTTTTCATACAAGCACCTATAGAACAACAACTCCTTTGCAACTCCATGTTTAACCCCAAAATTCTCCACCTTCAAATTAATATAATCCCTTGCAAACCAATCCAAATTTATGCCCAACCACAATCCTGTTCACTAGAAATCCCATCTTACATGACTACTAGCATAGCACAGCTTGCCCAATCTTACTGAGCTGTATACCACATGAATAAAATGAAGAGCATTAGAAATGCTTCATTTTGGTTCCCACCAAATTCACTAGATAGTCCATCAATTCATGTTGTAGGTAGATTGAAGACTGTTACGTAGTCATATTTATAAATTTACTTTTGTCATGAAATTTCCACAAAGGTAAAGCTTCAAGTTAAATCTTGTAGCAAAAAGTATTACCAACAAGGGAAAAACAAAAACAAAAAGTCTGCCCTGGAATTGCAACCAACTCCAAACCAAGGAAGCACAACAATTCAGTGACCCTCTTCAGATAAGTCACACACCATCCAAATCGTCAGACAAAGGACTGGTTTTGTTTATTGAGGTTTAACTCACTGCTAGAAATACCCATCCCATACTTATCCAAGAAGAGATCTGAAACAGGGTTTTTTGCCTATTGGGTTTGAACCCACAGTCAAATACACCTTGTTCATGCACATCTGACAAGGAATTTGAGGCCTCATTCTTTGGTGTTCGGCAATTTGGGATTAAACCCACCTCTGCCCCAATTCAACAATGGAGCAGAAGAAGAAGCCTCCAATTTTGATGCCCAAACTCACAAACCAACATGGTAAACAAGAAAAAAGTTGAGAATCTCTAATTCCGTTACTGCAGAAAGAGTCCCCAATTTCTCAAAGCAAGGATCTCCAATTCAAATAAAACAACCTCCACACAGAAAACAAAATGAAAAAATATTTCAAATTTAGTTCCACAAAGGACATCAGCACAAACCTATTTCACCAAAACAGGCAAATTTCCAAATGGGGTGTTCACAGGCATCAATCTAATGACCCAAATCCAAAAAACTCAATGAAAACCACCTGGGCACTTCATAAGCAAAAAAATTACAGAACCACAGTAGAGAGAGAGAGAGAGAGAGGAAAGCCATCATCCATGGCTTCCTCTACCTTCAACACTCTGCTACAACATAGCCATGTCTCCTCCATCTCCCTCTGTAAGTACACAATTCTTTCTTCTTCTCCTCATCTCTTCACCATCTCAACACTCAGACTCAAACCCCCTTTTGGGTCTATGGACAAATGGGGAGTGAGAAAATCCAAGAAAAATGATGGGAGAGCAACAGAATCTAAGGTTTCTACTAGTTCTAGCAAAATGGGTTCTGGGTTTTCTTCTTTAAGGTCCAAGGACAAATGGGTGGTTAAAGGGTCCATGAGAATTGATGGTAAAGCTACAAAGTCTGTGGATTCTAATACTAGTGGAGAAATGGGTTCTGAGTCTTCTTACTTTGTCTCTTCATCTGAAGATGGAGGGTTGGAAGGGGCAGAGAGAAAATTCAAAAAAAAAATAAGCGTAGGAGTACAAGGGCTGAAACTAGAATTTACAAGAACGATTCTTAAACTAGAATTTACAAGAACGATTCTTCTTCTTTGAGTGATAAAGATGAGTGGGTAGATGGAAAATCTAAGAAAAATGAGAGTAATCTAGATGTGAAGATGGAAAGGAAGTTCATAAGACACATCCATCAAACAAGAACTGTGGATAATGGAGAGCATAGAGAAATGAAAGGGGGTTTTGCTTCTGTGAGATCTGCATATGCTTTACACCGGCTCCCGGTACAAACAGAACGGAATCGCAAGAAAGAGAATAGAAAGCCACTGTTCTGAATAGAGAAAGAAAGAAAAGAAATAGAAGGGGATTGTAGCAGAAGAGATAAGCGTTTCAAGCGGAAGAGATGAGCGTTGCAATCGTTCCAAGCAGGACGAGAGATTCTCCGATGGGTTTGGAGTTGCAGAAAGAACGAGAGCTGGGGGGTTTATTCAAAGGACTTTCGTTGACAATAAAATTCCGTCGGGGGCATTTTTGTCATAAAAAATGGGTCCCGCCTCTGCTATTTTAAGAGGCACTGCCTCTGATTTCTACATGCCCATTTTTGGGGCATTTCCTTTTTAGAGGCTTTGCCTCTTTTGCTCTAAAGTGTGCAGAGGCTATAAATCACTACCAAACACCTCTAATTTTCAAATCACTCTCCGTTTTAGAGAAATAGATGGTTAGAGGCAAAAAATAGACATACCAAACAGGGGCTTAGTCTCTCCACTTAAATCTATTTAAAACTCCATACAGTGGCCAGACTATGATCAATCCTAATATTAATTCTCACACAATGTACCTTCCATGTAATGGCAGATCCCTCATTGAACATTGATCCGACCATTGTCCACCATAGGATTACATTGTAATAATACTTCACTTACAAAATGATTGGATCTTAATGCCTTAAATCAAGGATTGGCTCATCTGGCTATAGTGATATTTGATCTGCCTCTTATCCACACCAATTATTCCCATACCCCTAAATTGTAGTTGGCATTCATCCAGGTAGGGCAAATAAGGTTTATTGTTTTTTATTATTTTGCTTACCACTTGCTATAGACTGGCAAGCTTTACATGATGGGTGTAATTTTGATAAAGCGCACTTTGGGTTGATAAGTCTCTCTCTCTCTCTCTCTCTCTCTCTCTCTCTCTCTCTCTGTGTGTGTGTGTGTGTGTGTGTGTGTGTACTTATCTTATCCACGTGGACTTTCCCATCCCCGCCCTTCCATTGATCAATGGTGAACCGAAGTGTGCCCCATAGCGTGCCGCTCATGGAAGTGTGAGTTAGGTGATCACTTATCTGTTGCTACAACTTACACACACATATACAGAAGTATTCAAATGAGCGGTAGCTCTCATGGTTCCAATGAGAGGCAACAATTTTAGTACCTTGTGGGACTCACTTATCATCAATCCAACCCCTAACTCATTAATTGGCACTCATCCTAGTTTGATACTTAACTGAATTATACTCTCCGTTTGATTGAATTTCATAAAAAAGCATAACATTAGAAACCATTAAACTTTTGAAGCCCTTTGATCAAAGGTTTTGATGGTTTGATCATTTTTTTTTTTGCTCCTTAATCTAATCCGCAATGAGACTTTCCATCCCACTACCCCTCATGATTGGCATGCCTCCAAATGGGCCCAAATGGGGCTTTGATTTTTACCTCTCATACGAACCACGAGAGGTACCTCGAGAGATCTCCTATGAATTGGTTTGCATATAACTCTATTTGAACCACCTTGACCATGTTGTGTGCTCCTATATACATGTTGATCATTATGGGAAAGGGGGTGGGGCGATCTATCTTTGGATAGGCATCCCTAGCAATCAACCTATTCTTATCATCTTAGGCATGGATTCAAGGCCCCAGAGCTCAATAGTGAGTGCATGTGCAAAACTGGGGGTTTTCAATTGAGCAGTACAAGCTGGATGAGTCAATTGGGGTGAGTGCCACTCCACGTTTATGTTCGTAGGAGAGTAAACCATTATTTAACTTTCAAAGTGCACCCTATTTTAACACAGCCCTGGATCTGCGATCGAAACTAGACCGGCTCCATTGTAGGATTTGGCCGAATCCACAATTCAATGAGATGGACCAAGCTCCAATAGGGCTTGGCCGAATCCCTAGTGATTCAACAAACGAGCATTCTTAACATAGAGAAACACTCACACATTTAAAACCAAACAGAAACTGTCATTCAATCAAAGGTGATCCTCCCCAAAAGGTCTAATACATATTTATGGGAATGGATGAGACGTCGCTTTCCTATTAAAAACTCTAATTCCCTCGATCTTTCCTAAAGAAATAAAAGGAAACAAATTTCATATAGCTTTGCTGAAAATCAATACAAATCAAAACCAGTTTCCTAATTCTAAGAACTGCTATTTATATCCAAAATCTCTAATTAAGTGGTTGGTCCAGTTGGGCCTGTGGACTGGGTCGAATGGGCCGGTTGACCGATAATCCATGGGTCTGGCTGGCCTGCATCATTATTTTTCATTTTGTTCAATGGGGACCTACCTATGACAACCCAAATTACACACCTGCCCCTTCTCCAGTGCAAATTGGCAGTCACCTATATTTGGTACTTATTTTTCCCTTATACTTCAATGGGCTGAATCATAATAAAATTTGCACCTTTTGTTAAACTTGGGGCCCTTTTTGATAGGATTGCTTTTTAATCCATCCGTAATTCACACCTAGATCTTCCCAGCCTTCTGCTCCTGCTATTCGTGCATTCAGGTGGGCCCGGCATACCTGAGTGCAGTTTTCAGTACTAATCGGATTTCATAAGGAACCCTTCACTTATATACCTAATAATATAGATCGGGTTTGATATAAGTTTGTAAGTTTCGTACACTATCCGTGGGGCTCACCTGTGATCTGAGGAGGGATGGATACATTAGGAATGGGGCTTTTCCATTGATTTAGGAGCTCAAAGTTTAATAAAAATGATAAATTTGAATCATGTCAGCATTTAATATGCCGATTCAACAGTTTATAGGTTTGTGTAAGAAGTATATATTGCCCATGGGCTGGGAATTGGGTGTATGAAACTTGGGGTTGATGCTAGTTTTTGCCAATATACGTATCTCATATGAAAAGCAGCACTAATGGGCAATATTTACAGTTTTTGAGGTATATTTTACTCATTTAAGTTGTAAACTAAAAAAATATCCCATGTGAAAACTGCCTTTTTTGCCATTATAAAGCTAACTTTCAAAAAATAAAATAAAATAATAGCTGCTACTAATGTAACTATTTGTTATGTACCATATGTAGAGTCTCATTGTAATGGTCATAACACTTTTTCTGGAGCATCCTATCATGTATCATCCTTTCACTTGTTTATGAAGATAATAGCAGAGAGAAACAAGTGATGTATATAAAATGCAAGTATGTTGGTGCAGGAGAAGAATTTAAAGATCTTGTTGGTAGTGCATATTATGTGGCACCAGAGGTGTTACGACGACACTATGGAGCAGAGGCTGATATTTGGAGTGCTGGAGTGATACTTTACATTCTTCTTAGCGGGGTCCCTCCCTTTTGGGCAGGTGAAATATTTGACCAAACAAAAATTTAATATTTGTCAGTATAGATACTGGTAGTTTGGATGCAACCATTGTTTCATTTCCATTTAAATGCAGAGAATGAACAGGGTATATTTGATGCTGTTTTGCGAGGACATATTGATTTTTCTTCTGATCCATGGCCTTCCATATCTAGTGGGGCGAAAGAACTGGTGAAGAAGATGCTACGGGCAGATCCTAAAGAACGACTTTCTGCCATTGAGATTCTAAGTAAGCTTCAGGCTTTAAAAACCACAGTCAAGGCAGTAAAGCCTATTGTATTTATCTATGTATGTGTTTTTGTAAATTAAGTTTATATAAACTTCTTTTATACCACTTGATGTAGGATTTTGCAATCCATCCTTCCGTTGGTAACCCTGATTTGTTTTGTTGCCAAATGGTGCAAATAGAATGTGGTAGAGAAGAAAGAGATCATAGATGGTAGAAATAGGGAAGAGACTGGAGAATACCTGGAGACGAAGAGAAGAGAAACAGGAGGGAGATAATCCATACAGATTCATATATTCACTACTAAAAAAGGTCTTTTACAAAATCTATATAGTTTCTGCAAAGTAAAATTAACACACTAATCTTAACCATTCCTTTTCACCTGAGTTATTTATTATAATAATATTATCTTTTCAAAATGCTTCAACTTTTCAGCTTACTTCACCCTGTTTATATTTTAGCTGTGGGCAATCCCGTTCATGTCTTATTTATTTAATTGTGTGCCACACTGTTTTTTATATTTCTTATTTTTTGTTTGTTTTATTTTTTTTTTTGGGGGGGGATGCTCCTCTATGCTGGTGTACCTGTATCATAGGTCAGTTTCCAGTTCTGACTTTAACTTGACCTGAGGTGCTATTTTCTCAAACTAACTTCTTGTCATGCTGAGTAGGGCTTGGTTGGCCAATTTTGGTTAGGTTGATGAAAATTCTCAAGCCTGAGCCTAACAGATTACAACAATTGTTGTCAATTTTGTTTCGGCCCCTGTTTCATTTAGCTCCAAAGTAAAATGTTTCGGCTGATTTGGAATTTCGGTGATACTTTTTGGAGTTTCATTGATATAAATAAAACAAATTTAAAAACTTAAACATAACATATAGATTATTATACATTTAATATATTATACCAAATGAATAACGCACTAATGTTATTTCTACATCCCATCCAGAAGTTGTGCACGTGACAATGCGAAATTAGACATTCATTCTCAAATCTCTACTCATAATATGACATGCAATTGTTAGTTTGCATATGATTGGTTGCTTCACATATATTTTATAAAAAAAATACAAAAAGACCCCTGCTCTTTATAAAAAAAATTCCAAAAGATCCCCACTCCTTAGATTTTATTAAACAAAATTAAAATTTTGGTGAAATGGACCAAAATTTGAACGCAAATGGTTTGATTTGGCTAGTGGTCCGAACAAAACTCATTTGGCCATTGCAGTTGAACCAATCGAAATTGACAACCTGGGTTATCAGAATCCTATGATTCGTATCCCGAATCTTAAGGAAAACGATTCGTATCTATGCAACAAATCTAATTTACAAATGAATCTTAAGATTTAGGTGTGAATCTTACGATTCGATGCTTGTTTCATTGAATCTTACAATTCAAGCTTTTCGGCTAAGTAGCTACAACCAATAAGTTAATATTAATAATCTTTTACCCGTTTTTTCTTTATTCTTTCTTTCTTTTAGCATTTTTATTTTTAAAAGGTTATTAGTAGTTAACAAAACCTCCTAAGAACTTTTTGCAGCTTTGATAAGGTTTTAAAGATGAATAAAGAACATGCATTTAATTAAAGCATTCAATTGTACATATGGTGCTTGTCTATAGATTCTTCTTTTTTAATCTATTTTTTTTTCACGAACACTTTTTTAACTTCAAGAGATATCCTACTGTGTAACATTGATGGTTTGGATTTTATTTTTATTTTTATATTTTCATTTAAAGATAATAAAAAATATATATTGATACAGTAAACTTATTTAACTATTTACACATCATTTATTTCATATATATATTAATTATTCTTGATATGATTGTATGATAGACTTGTTATTATATTTATACTTCTATAAATGGGAAAATAGATGGTTACGAATAATTACTTTTTTTTATTTTCTTTTAAATTTTAACATTTTGATTAGAAAAATAAAAAATCCCATGATTCGCGATAAGATTCGATTCATGGGTATGAATGATTTGCGGTACGATTACGATTACAACTGAACTGACCTAATGTTTAAGTTTGGTGCGATCTAAGTTGCATCCTTATCCCAAGACAAGATCAATACAGGATACTTCACTATTAATTGTTGGATTCCATTTTTGTGTATAGTATTGTATGACGTCGATTGTTTCATACAATTCTATTGACATTGCTACTTTTGATAATGATAATGTTTAAAAAATGAAATCTTCCTTTTTTATTAAATTTAAGAAAAATATAAAATAGAGCAATGTATTGTATAAATGCACTCAAATTACATGCTTGGTATGCAAGACTAAAAAAAGATCATAATTGTTTATGTGAAATGCCATGTTATGGATAAGAGATTGATATTCGCAACTGTGTCCTAGATTCCAGAAAGTGATCTCTTATTTTCATAGCTGTGATTATACTTGTACTAATCTATGCATTAAATTTTTCTTGGGGGGCAATATGGAAAATGCATTCAATTT